>RQTK01000817.1:187254-215728 GCA_003991915.1 Elysia chlorotica
ATTATTATTAGCATCGAAGTGGTTCTATTTCACTATTGATCACTACGAACAATTGAAAATATGAGCGTTAAGGCTGCAGCGCAAGGATGTAATGACATTTAGAACAAGTCACACATTTTTATTGAATTATTGGATACATGAAATAATCTTTCACAACAAACTATTTAAAATAAGGTTACCAAAACCAGTTAAAGGACCTTTACTTCGACCCTGTAGGGAATGATATACGCAAGTAATAAGATTTTACATTCAGTATTACCCCAGCACTGGGCATTAAATGATAACATGAACACCACACAGCAAATTGCTCGGGATCAGTAGCAAAAATGAATAATTATAATGAAAGGTAAGAGAATTTGCACTGGCGTCTAATCATTGCCCAGACTAGCGGATCCTATGATCTTTTTTTTTTTTTAGCGGTCGAAATTGATCCGCATCTAAATAAGGAAAAAAAAGCCACAAGCCTAAAGTTCGCGATTATGTCGTCTATTATCATCTTGAGGATCGCAAAGCCTATAAAATATCTCTTTAACGGATAAATCCCAAGATATATAATTTAAAAATTAACTAAACTTAGCTGGCCGATGTTTATTTCTACGATAACAACACACGCACTTTCCCGGAAAAGGAATTACATTGTCCCATTATTTTGTTGATTTGAAATGAAGATATAGAAATGTGCAAAGCGCCTGGAATGGATGCAGATACCATCGCTTGGGTGCGCAATTTATTATATAAAGAGATATCTACGCGTCGAAGCGAAGAATGAAGTAAGGTTTTGAGATTTGAAAAATAAGCAACAAACACAATGAACACTCCCTCTGGTTTGGGTGTTTTAAATATTCCGGGTTGTGTTAACTTACAAAAAGGAGAGATCAAAAAGGCCAGACATCATTTTAGTTCGGTTCACTGTTGTTATGTACTCTTTTTATAAATCTTTTCTAGATTTTTGTTTATGCTTGGAAGAGAAAATTTGAAATTGCGCTTCGATTAAGTCGTCATAGAAAGTATTTACTTTTAGCTCAGTGCCATACAAGGTACTTTTGAATAAGTGCTATATGAAAAAAAGATATTATTAGTCACATCTGAGACGTGTCATGTCACAGAAAGCCCAGCTAAAAATATGTACGATTATTCTCTTTTGGCGTTCCTGTGATGTAGTTGTATATTCGATCTCCGCCGTCAGTATTTGAGAGACTCATGTTTCTAGTCCGGGATAGCAGTCACAGGATATGAAAGATTTTAAAATATTATAACCCATTTTCCGTAACAATACCTATTTGTCTTGACAAAATAGCAGCGCCATAAGGTTTGTGTTGAAACACATTAATATTTGTGCGTTACAATGTTTGTCCTTTAAAGATCGACGAATATTAATCAAATCTTTTTGTTCAGTGCGCAAGTAATTATATCTTTGTATTACAGACTGAAAATATTTGTGTTTAAAAAACCCGTTGGCGTTGTTTCTTGTAAGTTACGGGAATGTGTTGCATTGGGTTTGATTTCGTTTTGTATTATTAGTAATTGGACCGGAATACCATAGTTTTACTCTTTTCAGAAAATTGTCGATCTAGAGCAAAATGTTGTAACTGCTTTCTTTAACTTTATGCAGTTACAATAATTTACCTATCAACCCGCGAAATTATCTTGTGCAAGGGGGGGGGGATGTTTATTTAAAAATATTAACGAAATCCTTTGTGTATGTACAGTTTTTCTATGTAGCCCAGTCGTCTTAGAAAAAATGGGCGATTGCTCTACTCTGACAGTTCTTTGAGACAACGAAGGAAGCTATGACAGACACTCATTGTTATTAACTTTAGGCTCCCAAGGTCAAACCCTAATATTACCACACTACTTCTTTCTTATACAAAGATTTTTAAACCTTCGGAGAAGTTTGACTCTGTCTAAGTTGTTTTGTAATAAACACGGCTAATCCTTGGGATTCAACTTACGGTCAACAGGCAAGTTTTTAATATTTCGACTTACCAAATCTACCAAACAGCCCTTAAAAATTGAAACTCAAACTTTCTGTAAAAGGTAGTTTTTGAGATTCTTAGGAAGAAAAAAAAAGAACTGAGCGGCGGGAAAGTCACGTAATCCCACACCGCACTGGAGCATGCGATCTTTTACGGTGAATTCCAAATCATTAACGTTTGTTTCTTTGATGTCAAACTGCAGGGAAAACGGAAGGGGGGGGGGGGAGGGTGCTGGCTATTTATGAGAGCTTTAGGATTTTATTCCAGGGGCCATCGGTTCTATCCGAAGTTATCTGGGTTGTAGATCCCACGATCGGACAAAGTATATTAACTTAATTAAATACATACAAACACAATGAATATGATTAAAACATCTTATCTTGCTCAATACACAGAAACCGCAGTAAATTTTATATCGTTAATATTCTAATTAAAAATTAGGCAGTTTTGCCAAGTACATAATTCTTATACGTCCGATATTATTGAGTAGAGCATATTAATATAATTATTGTTGAGATAATTATTATGGTGCTTATAATTAATAGGCTAACAAATTCACACCTTTTCTTGGTCGTTTTTATCGAATCCATTATAAAAGAAATTTGAAAGATGTCGCAATAGGTTCCAGATTTAGATATTCATTTCTATCTAAACACCGGTTTAATTATAAGTACATTTAACTAGAATATGGCTCCTGTCAGTCGTGACAAAAATTGAAGATACCTGGATAATCACAATGAAGACAAAATTGGAACTCAATATTTATTTGGACGTTAGATAGAGCACTAGATCTGCGATAAAGCGGTTTGAGGCTCGATACACAAAGACCAAAATAATCTGACTGCACGCACAACGCCATTTCCTTATAGAATGCCAAGGGACTTCAAATGAATCAAAAATAGGTTTACAGAAAAGAGTGACTAGATATTTATATTATACCTAAGTCGAAACTCCAAAGTTCAATACATTTAAACAATTCAAAAACCCTACAAAAAAAAAACAACAACCCCAAAACCAAAATCTGCACCTATCAGACGAGACTTAGTTATAGCGAATGAATAATGCATTCACGAAAAAAAACAACAACAAAAAAACCCACAAATAATAATGGACTAAGTGTCTGGAAAATGAGATTTCGGTCACACTGATAAATATCTAGACTATCTAAACAGGCCAATTTCAGAAAGATTAGTATTTCGTAATAGTACTATTACTCTATGAAACTGATAGTGCTGAACACTTTGACCCAAAGAATTCGGTAAATTAACAGCTGCCTCCTTAGGCAAAAAGTATTATATGTGGTATGTTTTTTGATAACACCTTTTTGCTTACTATATACTCTTTGACGCCTGGTTAGGTTTGAAGCTCGAGGTAAATGTAATAAATCAGGGAGGAGGATTTTAATCCAGACACATTATGTAATGGCCCAAGAGAATGCGATCACTTTGACTTTATCATCCCATCTTGGGATTTTTACATCCGCTAGGCTGACACAAGACACTGCTCTTCATTTGGCAATACTAATAAATCAAAGAACATCACGTAATTTTATATGTGTAGTGCTTATCGGAAAAAAGGCAAAAAGATCGTTCCCCCATTTCTTTCTTAGTGTCAAGACTAAAACTTGTAATGTATTATATATCATGAAAAAAGTTACAGTCTCTGTATAGTAGTAGTAGTAGTAGTAGTAGTAGTAGTAGTAGTAGTAGTAGTAGTAGTAGTAGATGTAAGCCTTAATTTAAATACCGACAAAATTCCAGATCTACTCATAGTAGTAGTAGTAGTAGTAGTAGTAGTAGTAGTAGTAGTAGTAGTAGTAGTAGTAGTAGTAGTAGTAGTAGTAGTAGTAGTAGTAGTAGTAGTAGTAGTAGTAGTAGTAGTAGTAGTAGTAGTAGTAGTAGTAGTAGTAGTAGTAGTAGTAAAGCCGATGGCAGAGTGGTTAAGCACACTGGTCTTCGCCTTGGCAAGGCGATGGGTGCCGAGTAGAAGGTGCGGGTTCGATCCCCGTCCATGTCATTTGTCTAAAAATGTGTCTTTGTCTACTTGTCTTATCTGTTGGTCTAAGCTAGACCTAGGTTTGTGGCTGTCCCTTTCTAACCTATTTTCACCTTATTCCCTCAGTCGCTCGCATCATTATTTGGTCCCTAGGTCTAGCTCCGTCTGTTAAAGCCTCTATAGTTGTTGGCCTGCTTCTCTGTATCATAGTAGTAGTAGTAGTAGTAGTAGTAGTAGTAGTAGTAGTAGTAGTAGTAGTAGTAGTAGTAGTAGTAGTAGTAGTAGTAGTAGTAGTATTAGTAGTAGTAGTTTAGTTGAGTTGTTTTTTTAACGTCCAGTGTCACCATTATATAGGCTATATTGTGGATGGGCTCCAAGACTGACGTCTGACAATTTTATATGCTACCACACCGAGACAGGGCAGGGATACCATGACTCTTTTCTCATCCGATCTTATTAATCCAGTCCAATCAGTAGAGGGCGAATTCGCCAGGGCTCGAATCACCGACCTCTTGCGTCAAAAGTCGATGTTCCAGGGCTACCGCGCCCCCCCCTCCCAGTAGAAGTAATAGTGGTAGTAGTAGTAGTGGTAGTAGTAGTAGTAGTAGTAGTAGTAGTAGTAGTAGTAGTAGTAGTAGTAGTAGTAGTATTAGTAGTAGTAGTAGTAGTAGTAGTAGTAGTAGTAGTAGTAGTAGTAGTAGTAGTAGTAGTAGTAGTAGTAGTAGTAGTAGTAGTAGTAGTAGTAGTAGTAGTAGTAGTAGTACTAGTAGTAGTAGTAATAGTAGTTTTAGTAGTAAAAGTAGTATTAATAACAGTCTTTAGGGGTGTTTGGAAATCAATTTGATAAATCCGTCGTAGAACAGCGATGACCTGGCTCGCATACTCGATGATGTCGTTATCTGGACCAATAGCTGCGCCCATCTTGAAGAGTTATCCACCATGCAAACTCACTTCACCCAAGCATTAATTTCACCAGTCAAATAAATAGACGCATCATTCCTTGACGTCATGGTCAGATTGCACAACAGCACAATACACATAAAGCCATACTCCAAACCCAAACGTTCAGTTGATCATCTTTATACGTCATTTTTCCAGCCAACCACGCAAAAAGCACAATGCTCTACAGCGTAGTATTTAGACTTGTACAGCTTTGCTCCTTTGTAGCCACCCAAACATGAATACAAAACAAATTGGTAACACGTCATATAGCGCGTGGCTCCCCTAAAAAAAACGAAAAAAAAACAACACCCAATAACAACCGAAAAAAAACCCCACCCAAAACAACAACTAACATATCCAAGCTGTGATAAAAAAGCTAGAGACATCGCACTGCAGCCATACAAATGAGTCGTCTCGCTTGGGGGGCGTTCAAATCATGATCTCACACCCTAGAAAAGGGGATGATGGCAATGGCTGTTGTAAGAATAGTGTTTAGAGATGAGAACATTATGTGTAATAAAAAAGGGGGTGGGATGGGGTTAAATGTCCAAAACTTGGTGTAATAATATATTTGAACGATCCCTTGTCATCACGTACAAACCAGCACTCCCTAATATCTCGGCTGCCTTAAAATGGTAAAACAGTTCTCTATTACCACAAATCAGAGATGAAAAAAAAACCCAACAATATTACATAAACTCATGCCAGCATACCGTATAAAATTTTTTCTAAAGACGTATTGGCACACTTATGATTTTCAAGGAACATTATAAACATTATGTAGCAGTCCTTGCAAGTTGCATGCCCATACATCACCTCCACCCCAACATATATTTTACATCCTTGAACGATGACAGGACATACAACATCACCCAAAACCTTTTTTATGCAAATCAAGAAATGTAGTAACCGTAATAAAATTTTCAAAGTGTAACAAACAATACTCGGAACAAACATCAAAAACCTTTCGTAATTACTTCACCAATTACAGATTGTCTGTCAACAACGAACGAGATGAAGCAGAATTCAGACATTCCATAAATAACTTGAAAATTATACCAATGAGCAGAATTATTTCTACGGATCCTACAGATCTCATCAACAAAGGAACATTTTTGTAGAAATAATCAATCAACAATGCGCCTGTTCGTTATAAACATCAGCAGTCAATGTGCATCCATTATGACTCCTCCAAAAATAGACTGTGCCAACTAAAAACATAATGATTTAAACACGGAAAGCGGTGAATCACACGACGTCACCCCTTTTTATAGACTAACTTGCAAGACTTTCCTAATTCATATCCTTTCGCTCGGTCTAGTAACACGCATCTAAAAGTTATGTTTCTTGTCAACTGTCCTAATGAAGTTGGATTAAAAAGCAAAAGAATGTAAAGTTTCTTACATATTTTAAGTTGTGTATAATAGTAGTAGTAGTAGTAGTAGTAGTAGTAGTAGTAGTAGTAGTAGTAGTAGTAGTAGTAGTAGTAGTAGTAGTAGTAGTAGTAGTAGTAGTAGTAGTAGTAGTAGTAGTAGTAGTAGTAGTAGTAGTAGTAGTAGTAGTAGTAGTAGTAGTAGTAGTAAAGCAAAAGATTTAAATGTCCCAGAATGTATAGTTTCTGACATATTTGAAGTTGTGTATATAGTTCCTTTTTATAATATTGTGAAAGTAGTAGTAGTAGTAGTAGTAGTAGTAGTAGTAGTAGTAGTAGTAGTAGTAGTAGTAGTAGTAGTAGTAGTAGTAGTAGTAGTAGTAGTAGTAGTAGTAGTAGTAGTAGTAGTAGTAGTAGTAGTAGTAGTAGTAGTAGTAGTAGTAGTAGTAGTAGTAGTAGTAGTAGTAGTAAAGCAAAAGATTTAAATGTCCCAGAATGTATAGTTTCTGACATATTTGAAGTTGTGTATATAGTTCCTTTTTATAATCTTGTAAAAGAAGTAGTAGTAGTAGTAGTAGTAGTAGTAGTAGTAGTAGTAGTAGTAGTAGTAGTAGTAGTAGTAGTAGTAGTAGTAGTAGAAGTAGTAGTAGTGGCAGTTGTAATAGTGTTATTTTAGCAGTAGGAATGAAATGTAAGTGATGATGCTGGAGCCTTTCCTTTTTCCATTTGACAACCAGGCGTTTCATCATGTTCTTTTTCACTTTTTTGGTAAGACTCCGAGTTATCCTCGTTTAAGCGGCTAGCTAAAGACCCAAACCTCTGCAACAACTTCACAATGACCCGCCATATATATTAGCATTATTCAAGGTATCTTATATCCGTTTTTAATCTGACACGTTTCTATGTTTTCGCTATTTACAATGCGTATTCTGTCCTCTGTTTCCCGATAACTTTATTGAGATGGCACATTTCGTTATCGGGTCTACAGACGCAGCCTTTTGTAATATTAGGTATCCCTGTCACCTGGGTAGTCTAACACTATACACACAGAGGTTTTCTCAGATTCTTCAAGCTCTAGAGCGAGATACATGATGGATCGATGGACCTGAGATGCTGCTAGCTCGTCCATCACCACCGTTTCCTGATTGCCATGCTGAAGGCAATAACACCGGCAATGTTGCACTGAGACGCGGAATCGCAGGGAAGATTGCCGTCGCTCTCCTAGACAACATTTGGGTTAATATAAGAAGAACAAGAAGTCCGCAATATTTTATTTTATCTTTTTATTTGATTTAAGTAATGGGACCTTGCGAGTTTTCACTTTCCGTGCTTTATATGCGTTTTATCTTTATTGCATTATATTACCCTCTTTTGAAGTGTGTAAGCTGTCTTATCAATCCATCCATATTTATAGGTATCTACCTTTCTATCTATCTATCTATCTATCTATCTATCTATCTATATTTAATCTGTATACCTATCCCTAATCTGATACTCAATCTACAATATCTAATACATTAGACTAAATTTACAACCTTTCTGCCCCTTCCGTATTTTTTTCAACAAGTGTAATTGGCCCGGAGCGTACCCACGAGTTATCCCCCTTTCTACAGGAGTGGTCGCTCCACTGGCCCTAAGAACCTCGGTACCTGCATTCGCGCAAAGTCTCGTAGATCTGACTTCCCATTCTTAAAAGTCTTATCTTCTTTGAAATTTCAAATCACTGCACAATGAACATCATTATTTAGTTTGTCCTAGCAGATAACCCTGATCTAAGAATTACTAAGATCTAAGTTTGTGATATATTTAGAGACGCTTAACTTTCGTTATTTTTATAACAACATTCGAGCACTGCCCACAGAACCAATCATATGCAGATTTGGTCAATCTTGGCTATTAATTTGTTAATCGAGGCTTTGCAATATCGGGGCCATAGCTTAAACGGAGAGGGAAGGGAATTATCTGTGTCCCTAATTTTCAGAGCCAATGAGCAATCAGGAAATCACGTGCCTACGGGGTGCGATTCTGTCATTCGCTGTGGCCGAGTGGATCGGAGACCCTGAATTAGCCCATGCATCCTTATAAGGTGTTTCACAATCTTCGGCAAACACAGGGATAACAATAGAAACAGGATAGTATGCTTGGAGGCTACGGGAGACACAGTGCATTCTATTTTTATATGCAAGGTTAGTGTTTCTAAATACTGACATTTGACATAATGTGTTCTCCTGGATTCAAGGACAAAGATCTCAAATAACAATTGTAGCCAAAAGAAAATTACAACATCTGATTTTTTCACACACAAAAAAAATATTGTCGAATTGAGTTACAAGATCAAAAAGCGAACTGATTACTTCTGCTAGAGAAACGCTCACAAAAATACCCGCCCCCTACAAAAAACATCAAAACAACAAAAACACAACAAACAACAAAATCATACGAAACATACAAAACAAATAACCAACACAAACGAAAAAATAAGCAACAACAAAAGCTTAAACAGTACAAGAAGAAAACAACAACAACAACAACAACAACAGTAATAACAACAACACCAAATATAGAATCAAGAAAACAGACACACACACACACACACAAAACAACAAAAGATGAATACTACTCAAAACAGGAAGAATCGTCCCATCTACACGTGTTTTAACCTTTATGTTATCATACACAAAATTAGGGTTTATAGGACGATATGCGTAACTTCCGGTATTCATTTTCGGAAACGATCCCTTAAGTGAGGTGTATTCGTCCGGATAAAAATTATCATCAGTTGTCATCAAATTTGACTCTAGTAGTAACAGCGTCACATCATGTCGAATGGGGGCAATCTATAACGTTCACTTTGTCAAGACGCACAATATCTTACGTTGTGGATTCCTAAGCTTTTGCTGCCTTTGGTTATAATGTGAAACATTTTCCATTGCGATTTACTTTCCCATGGGAAAGTGACCTGGGCTAAAGGTGGTCAAAGATTTTCTGTTTCAAGCTGCTCAGTGTGGCATTTTAATGTTATACAGAATGCTTAGCAAAGTTTATTTCAGTTTGGTGCTTTACAAAAAGGAGAGAGCCAAACAAGTAGTTTATTTTTTTAGTAAAATCACAGGCTGTTCTGAAGAGACTTGTAATTCTCACAGCTGCACAAAAATTAGTATGCATTAAACAGTAAAAAATAAAAAAAAATAAAATCAGTGTATTACAGTCCCATGTCGTATGGAAAACCAGTGACCCAATTTGAGTTAAAACGTCTTACAACCACATACTGCACCGACGTTAGTGGGGTACGGAGATAATTGTAGTTTCATTTCGGTGCAAGATGTACAGAAATGACGCATTTACAACTGCAGATTTATCGATAAGGCTTTTGTCTATGATTATATGGGAAATACTTCTTCAACTTTCCAAAAAAGTAGTGCATTTAAGGATATACTGCGCACCTTTCAAAAGCACAAAGAGCCCTGCCCTATGAGGTAACTCAGAAATCGATACAATTAATCGAACCCTTTATGTACTCATAAACTTAAACGTCGAGACCAACGTCTTCGTACAATTATTTGTTCGCACGGCAAGTGCGCGAGGCAATCTTATTCTCGACTGGCAGTTGATCAACCGGGGAAATAACGTGCCCACCATTGCAGACAACTGACCTTTATTGATGTTAAACTTGCGTGAGCAATTGGCTCTACTAGTCACACCCCTGCGAGCTTCTCTTTATGTGTGGCAAAACTTGATAAACAAGTTATAGAATTATAGTTATGTTGGTTAGCACCAATGTAATATTTATTTTAGATTTTGTTAATAATATTATGTGGGAAACTTTGAAAGAGCGTTTGGTTCGTTCATAAACAGCAATGATCGGTTATACAGCTGACCAGTAAGGGAGAAGTAGGAGGAGTAGGGAACGGGGAAGCATATTTATTACACTAAGCTAAAATTACATCGAAGAGGTTTCGTGGGTTTAGAGCTGCAAAATTATATCCCAACAGATTTACAACTACACAAGGTATTTGAGAGTATTTGTTGTATGTTATATTTAAAAAATAATTATCACACACTTGAAATTTAGACTAAAGGATTCAAGAAAAAAAAAAAGACAATTTTGAATTCAATTTTAAGTCATGGCCTCTTCAGTCACCCGCAATCTTAGTGTATAGTATGCTGCTGCTGATGTTGTTGAGTTTGTTTAACGTCCAACATCAGCACTATATAGGCTATATTGTGGGCGGGCCCCAAGACGGACGTCTGACAATTTTATGTGCTGCCACACACGAGATCGGGCGGGGATACCATGACTCCTGTCTCAGCCGGTCACATTATACTGACACCGACCCAACCAGTAGGGAACACAATCGTTAGGATTCGAACTCGGACCTTTTGCATCGGAAGCCGATGTTCCACTCCAGGACCACCGCGCCCGCCTAGTGTATGCTGATAAGTAGGATATTTGTAGTGTTTCAAGAGCTCGGCAACAACAACAACAACAACAACAACAACAACAACAACAACAACAACAACAACAACAACAACAACAACAATAAAAGCAAAAACAACAACAACAAACAAACAAAACAAGGCAACAAAAACAATACCAGCAACGACAACAGCAACGACAAGATTAACAACAAACAAAAAACCAAGCAAATAAACTTTCTATTAAGCTGTAAAAATTGAATAGAGTAGATAAAAACAAAAACAAGCAAAAAACAACCCCCACTGTGATATTCACGAAATCACGCAGATGGTCATATTTACGTAACATTAGTTGAAACAAACAACCTCTATTTTAAACTTTTTCTTTCACTGTAAACATCTGAAATTCACGTTTTCAAACATTTGAGAAAAGCCTAATCATAATTAGCAAACCACAAAGTTTTGAAAAATGTGTACATAGAAGAATATAATGGCACATCTTTATGCAAATGAGAAAAACAAAAGTCTAAAAAAAATATGGGAAAACGTAATAAATGTAACAAAAACAACAATTCAACAAAACTAATAATATACATATTCAAAAAGCAAATAAATATTACGCCTGTTACAATAAAAAAGGTTTTTAAAAAATCAACTCCATTTTAAAGTGACGTAAATATGACAGATAATTAAAATCTTTTAAAAGAAAGTTACCAAAACAACCATGACCTTCACATTGATTACGTTTTTGAAATTGATTAAGCATTATTTATAGAGCTATTATAATTTCCAGACCTTAAGAACAGCCTTGTGAAATGGCAGAAAATATTGAGTTCCAAACCATAATTGTAAAATAATGAGGTTGTTATGTAAAACCGGCATTGAAGTTCAAAATAGAAGTTTCTAACTTGTAGAAAGCAGTCGTGTGAGTACTCCAATGTTGAACAGAAGTTTGGTCGGAAAACTATCATCTACTGGAAAGGAAACATAATTAAAACATCTCTAACTAAAAAAAAAAACCCAAAGAAACAAAAGCTTCTTTTCTTCCGAAAGATTAACAAAAAAAAAAGCCTGACGATGTGATAAATATTTATTCTTCTGTGACTTACAAGGAAATCAATGACAACAAAGAAAAAACAAGTTTTTTTATCTTTCGAAAGTTCAACAAAAAGATTTTCAGCGTAAAACCTCGAGGCAAAAGAAATCAAGGACGATAGTTATGGTTGAGATTTAATGTTTATAAACCTATAGAGTTCAATGTACATGTTTGCGAATGACGGATGGAGCTTTCATTATTCTTTCAAAAGCAAAGCAATTTACATAATAATGTAATGAAACAACAGACAGGGAGATTTTACGGAACCTGCGTCACCGCAACAGATGGGCGACCGTGAAAATATCGTTTTGAGTCGGCCTCAAGGTCGGAATTGTAGCTGTACTTTTATGCAGGAGTAGTGAAAAACAAATTCAAACATTAGAAAAACAGCACAGACTTAACTCTCGCTCTCTCTTTCTCTCTGCCTCTCGTTCACTCTCATTTTCTCTTTTTCTCTCAGTTTTTCTTTTTCTTTCTCGATCAATCTATCTTTCTCTTACTCTCTCTTTCTTTTCTTCCTCTATCTCTATGTCTTCCTTTACCCTATTTAATGGTTTACCTCTACTTTTCCTAAACCACAACCACATAAATTTTAAAGATGTTTGTAAACTCACTAAATCAAACAAGGAATTCGTGGTAATAACTTCGATTCTCATAAATCCCGAAAGTTTCTAGAGTGTCTGGAAGTTCAACACCCTAACATTATTTGTTTCCCCGCCGTCATTATATTGGTGGCTAGTATCTCTTGTTTGTAAACGCCTCATCAATTTACAAAATGATAGATATCACCTCATAGTACACATATATTAAGTTGACATAAATTCAGTTTATTCCTAAAAATCCACGTAGTCTCTAGAACTGTCAGTAAATCTAACACCCGTTCATTTTTTTTTAAAACGATCTCTCGCTATTGGCTCGCCTACAGTGACAGAAAGCACACCAAAGAAAACACGATTATATACGACCTTGGTGCTGTCTTTACAGTGGCTAGCATTGCTGACGCCATTCCATATATGCTATGGACATAGAGTGCACTGCCTTGTACTTGGCTGAAAACAAAACAACTTAGACAGTATGTAAATTGCAATTTTACATTGCAATTTTTCTGAAAACAAAATAAAAACTTGGACACAATGCAGTTCATTAACAAATTAAATTTTGCACACACAAAAAAAAATGTGGACTAAAGGAATTTAAATCTCTTTCGACCAAATGAGAACTATTAAATTTAGATCTATGCTGATTCATTCCTGCGTTAAAAGTCATACGAATTGAAGCTCAAATCCCATCTCTTTTTTAACATAATCTTTATGGTCTGGCAACATAAGTTAATAGACTTATCATGCTATGTCGCGGTCGGGTCTCAAGATTGATGTCTCACAGTTATAGCGCTGCCACAAGGAGCCAGAGCGGCGATACCAGGACTGCTGTCTGCGTTGGTCACATCATACTGACACCTATCCAACCAGTGTGATGGCAGAAAGGCGGAATTCGAATCGTGGACGTCCCGCGCTATACTGACTGAGAATTCTCTATAAGGCGGAAGATCTCTCTCTCTCTCTCTCTCTCTCTCTCTCTCTCTCTCTCTCTCTCTCTCTCTCTCTCTCTCTCTCTTTCTCTGTCTCTGTTTTTCTCTAGGTTTAACGTCTCCTAGATTCCGCCTGAGCTTCTTACCACCCGCTTGTATTAGTATAAGCCTGTACCAATAAAACCACCCTACCTAGATTCAACACTCAACTCATTGAACCTCACATTGAACATACATAGTACATTACTAGAGATCTATGATAATCTTTTATAACTAAGCTTTCGTAACCAACCGACTCCATTTAAAGCTGGTTTGGTTTATATGATGCTAAACACAAAACCCTCCACTAGAATCTATTCTGCTGGTATGTTTGGTTAGGTAACTCTAATTTGACACGTAGGAAATGAAAAATCCGATTTCAATGAGCCATTGATGCCTTTAATTAATAATGTCTGACCCATTTCAGTTATAAGTCGTTTATATGGGTTTAATTTGTCGTAATTTTAAGACAAACATGAATTTAAAAACACATATTCGTTCTTCTTCCTCCTCTTTTCTAATTCTTCTTCTCCTCCTTCTTTTTCTTCTTGTGGCCAACTGGCGCAAGTGGAAGAGTGTTGGTCTCCCAATCGGATGGTCCCTAGTTCAAACCCATGATTGGTCAAAGATGTATTTGGTCGATTTAATCCCCTACTCGTTGAGTCCTTGTCAGTATAACGTGATCGGCTGAGTAATGAGTATACCCGCCCTGTGTCTGTGTGACAATACGTAAAATTGGCAGACGGTTAGTTTTGGTACTCGTACACAATTTAGCCTATATAGTGTTGACGTTGAACGCTCAGCAGCAAACTCCAAATCAAACTTAAAGCCTTCTTTTTTTTCGTCCCCTTTATCTACCTGTCTTTCTGTCATTATCTATATCTGTATGTCTATTTATTGGTCTTTCTGTCTCTGAGATTGACTGCCTGCGTCCTACCTGCCCGTCTGCCTGTCTGTCTGTCTGTCTGTCTGTCTGCATGTCTGTTTGTCCATCTTTCTGCCTGATAATTATCTATCTACCTGTCTCTTTGTCTGCCTGTCCGTCTGTATCTGTCTGCTTGTGTGTACGTCTCCTACAGTGCCTCCTGTTAGCATTTCTGTCTGTCTACCTCTCCCCTTTTCTTTCTGTCTCGGTCTCTCTTTATCTCCCCCATTCTCTATCCATCTATCTCTTCCTATTCCTACTTCGATTTTCTTGTCGCTTCCATATTACCTTGCTTTCATAACGTGAATCCAATCCAATTTCTATCTCTGCATTCATCCACCTTGTAATGAGTGTTAGTATAGGACACTCGCTAAGTCTTATCCATCTATTTCATTCAGTAATTCTGTCAAGATAGTAAGCCACGGCCCCTGACACCTTGTGGCAATCAAAGAGATCAGGTGAGGCTCAATTTAATCGCCAATTCTACGTTAAAAGCATATACTGGTATGCATTTTCTTTCACATTATTTTCTTAAAATTCTGCGCTATGATCGGACCGTAGGTTGGCAGCTCTAGATGACGGAAAATAATAGAGCACTGTCCTTTTGAAAGGCCGATGCCATTGACGTCAAAGATGCCTAGCAACAGGTACTGAGATTTTCCTCAAGCAGTTGTTAAAGGTAGACTTAGGTAATTGGATCCCTCGGCCTGTCAGTAGTAAACGTAAAAGGTCTGGAAGAATCAGCCTTCTCTCTCACTCTGATATGGTAGATTATTGATACTCTGTCTGTTTTACAATGCAAATTGTTATAAGAACTATGCTTTGAAGTTTTAAGAATGAAAAAAATGACAATGATGGATATCTTTTATATGAAAATTACCTAGGACTATTAGGTAGGCCAAATACCTCATTATAATTATCAGGGAAAAAAGTTTGTTTACAGAATTTATTGATTCTCACAAAACGTCCCCACCAAAAACGAACAAAATCAAAACAAAGGAACGGAATTGTTAATGAAAAAAATTAGCTTGCCAATCGATAATTATATAACTTCTCTGTGTACATATTTGGTTTAATTTATCCTGGAAAAAGATAAAACAAATAGGTGCCTATAAGGAAAATAAAGGCATAATCTTTATTTAAAATATATAGAGTCTAAAAAGCAATAAGTTCGTTCCCAATTAGTCAATGCATAAGACCAATCATTCGCTTAACATAAAAAAAAACAACAACCGAGAACACTCATTAATTCTTTGTTTTCGTTTGATCTGTTGGTTTCTCAACGCTCGACATCAGCAACTAAGCGATATCACGAATGTGTTTCCAAGCTAGCACCTGCCAATTTTACCTGCTGCCAAACAAGAACAGAGCAGGGGTACCGGGACTTAGTTGGTCACTGATTCTCTCTTAGATCTGAGTCTTTTTTGTCCCCAAGGAAGATGCTAGACGGCGACGGGTCTCAGGACTAATGCCTCATAAGTTTACGTACTGCTACACGCGAAAACGTCGCGGGGATACCTGAACTCGTCTCACCCGATTATACCATACTGACACTGACAATACCAGGAGTGGGCGAAATTCTACAAACAAATTAACCGTTCGTGGGTTTCGACCCGCAAACTCCCCGATAGAAAAATCAACGCTGCATCACTTTCACCTGTGACTGACTAAAATGGGACTCCAGGTCCCCCCGTTCTATATTGCGTGTGGCATCACTTAAAATTGTCAAACGTTAGTCTTGGGACCTGTCGTCGTAAACGAATCGCCTCACAAACTTTGTGTGGTAGCATGTAAAATTCTATTGGGACCCAACCACATCATATTAATGTATTTAGTGCTGAAGTTGAACGTAAGGCCATTAACTCCACTCAACGCAACCACCTGCGCAAGTTCACCCCCTTTTCAATACTCTAACACTGTGAGATTGTTTTCGCTGCGCTGCAGACAGGCAGTGAGCAGTGTTCACGATATCAAATAATAATATCTGTGGCGACGGACATAGTTTGGGAATATGCTCGGAGTCGGTTCAGGTTTAGAAGAAAAAGGGTGATTAATTTTAATGAATATGTGAGCTAGAGTCTGGAATTTTCTCCAACATTCTTGAATACGGTAGTCGGGCTTGGCTTAGAGAATTCTAGATACATGTCTTGTGTATTTAAAGATGAAGCGCGATATAGAATAAGTATTTTTTTTAGAACGAAGAACTGTTTATACTTTTTGTTTACGTTTTATGCTGGTATTGTATCATCTTGTGGCAGTGAGCGCTGTTATTTTGCTATTGTTTAATGTGGTTGGTTAGAATGTAACACAGAAGGCAAATTATGTCTTGCCTGATATTTTGCTCTAAGAGAGTTGTGGTCAATTCATTTGCTTCTTTTTCTTACCATAGAAAGTGGGACGATTCAGAAGAGGCCATGTGATGAGTACAATCTGTTTCAGCAACCATGGCAAAACGAAAAAGTCAAGTAGTAAGGATATACATAGGCGCCAAAAGTAGGTCTTTAAGAACTACTCCTATGCAAAAATATTTTTGGTATCTATTTTCTTCTTCTTTTCAAAACCTAAATACTATCAACTTTTCTTTTATCAGCAATCATAAAAAAGCTTTCACAAATATTTAAAGACCCAACTCGTACATAAAGTATTGAGTTTAGTTTTATTCACATAATAAATTCCACATTGACTTTGCAACAGTTCCACCATCACCGCGAAAAGAGGTAAACGTGACAGCCTGCAGGCAAGGAAGGTATTTTTGAAACATTGCAGGCAAAGAAGATAAAACTTGAGAGTTGTGTACGCAAAGAGATAAACGTGACAGCCTGTGGTGAAATAAGATAAACTTGGTAGCCTATAATTGAAGACAATTCTTTTTCTTCCTCTGCGCTCATTTTCAAAATGCCCAAATCTTTTAAAATTTCAGCTTGGCCTCCTCTATGTAAGAGG
Source organism: Elysia chlorotica (assembly GCA_003991915.1). Lineage (NCBI taxonomy): Eukaryota > Metazoa > Mollusca > Gastropoda > Plakobranchidae > Elysia > Elysia chlorotica. The sequence goes on from RQTK01000817.1 coordinate 204,487, forward strand.
CAGTCTGTTGTAGGGTTTCCAGGGTACCCCATAATTTTTGCTCCAGTGTTGTATATATATTGTTTGCCTGAGCGGGGAATGAGAGTGGCATGCCATGAGGACAGGTTCTGCAGTTTGAGGGATTTCTCCACATTCATAGAAAGGAGTGCTTCTGGTCTTTAATTTGTACATAAGTGCATTTAGCTAGGAATGTCCTATTCTAAGTCGAAAAATTATGGTTCGCTCACATCGTAAGAGATAATGTATGTCGTCTTTTAAACACATTGGGTTTGTTTTGGTTTCTCAGGAATTGTTTACGTTGTTCTTAATAAGTGTTTTAGTTTCTTGGAATAATATTTGTGTCGATGGTTGAACTTTTGAAGAGCCCTCTTTTGCATATCTGTTAGCTGACTCATTTCCCGACAGGCCACAGTGAGCTGGAATCCACTGCAGGGATACAGAATTATTTTGTCCTTGTTAACGAGTCTAAATTTTGTAGGATTGTTTCTGTCATGTTGTCTTTAGCCCCAGAATAGACTGGAGGGCTGCATGTAAAATCACTTAGATAACAATTGTTTTTGTAATGACGGTCTTAATATCATCTAGGAGTAGGGTGGTTGCTGTCTGGATTGCATGGAGCTCTGCTTGAAAAATGGACGCCAGGAAAATTTGTCTTTTAGATAATCCATCTGGATATTTTATTACAATTTCTAAGCCTCCACTTCTGGATGTATTTTCAGCCGGCCCATCAGTGTAGACTTGGTACCAGGTTTCAGAGGTATAATTCTCTTGCGTATACTACAGAGCTTTGGATTTTTAGGATAGAATCTGCTTCCATCTATTTTTGGACCCATGAAATTTCTGTGATACTTTTGCATATTTCGGGTTAGAAATTATATGGATGTAGGAGCTCAATTTCATCTGCATTTTGGGTCAGGTCGTTTGCATGACTGTCGGACATGGAATTTGCTATTTTCTTAAAACGAGATATTTTGATGCGATAGCAATTTAGTTCTAATAATATTATTTTTAGTGTGCATTGGATGGCGTTGTAAACGTTTATATTTTTCAGCTTGCAAAACAAACTTTTTCTCCCGTCTCTCCTTTAGATTTTGTATACCAGCAAGACTTTCCATTTCCACAATTGGTGTAGACTTAATGCATCCACTGATTTTTCTGAGACCTGCATTTTGTACTTTGTCGAGCTTTTCGAGCTGTGATGATGATGCTGCGGCACATGTTGAAGAATTGGTAGTAGGCCTACACAGTCTGTATTGACTTGCTTTAGAGTTTGTATATGGCGCCTCATTGAGTACCCGCAAGTTTTTTTTCATAATTCTCATCTTTTGAGTTCCTCTAGACTGAAGATCGTCTATATGCCAGACCAAGTTGGACGTTGACAAAAAAAGGTGTTGAGACTTCTGGAATTGTTTGTCCATTTACTATGAACGTAAGGTGTGCTGGTTTGGTTGATAGTGAGAACAGGGTTGTCACTGTTTTGCTTTCATTTATTGTATCTCCCCATTTTTTCCCACTATTCCACCGTACTAAAGGCGTCCTGCATTCTGGGTTGTGCAATGCCAACTAAGTCTGCCTCAGTCCAGATTGCTAAATCATCTGCATGTAAGGCTCTGTGGATGTAAGGGGTGAATAGGTTGGGTAAGTCGTTATGTACACAAGAGAGTTGGAGATAATAATCCACCCTGAGGAACTCATGTAGGTGTACCAGATTACAAAGAGTTTTGTTGATTTTGACTCGTGCACTTCTTCTTGTAAGAAAGTCTCTGATCCCAGCAAGCATTCTTCCCTTAATTCCACAGTTAAAGTTTTGAGAGAAGTATTTTATTCCATTGACCATACTTTGTCAGAGGCTTTGGTAGAGATAAAAAAAGGTTGCAATGGCATTATGTTTTCTTTGGAAGGCATCTTCAATTTCCTGGTCCAGATACGTAGTTTGATCTTCAATGCTTCTATATTTTCTGTAGCTTGATTGACAGTCATTTAAAATGTATTTCTCCTCGAGCTATGACATTATTCTGTTGTTAACCATGCGTTCCATGGTTTTACTTATGCAGCTGAGAAGACTTATGGGGCGATAGCTTGACTTGTCTTGCTTGGATTTCCCCGTCTTGAGAATAGGGGTTATTTCTGTCCTCTCCATTCCTCTGGAAAAATGCCCCGATCCATGACAGGTTGAAAATTTGAGAAGCACAGTTTTTCCTAAAGGACCAAGGTGTTTGACCATTTCATTTGATCAGGCCGGAGTGCTTTTTTGTTTTCAGTTTACCTACTGCTTTTTCTAGTTCAATAAAGTTAAAAGGTTTGCTGAGACTGTTTGAAGAGTCTGGATCTTTAAAAGACTTCTCGACTTTCCTTTTGATGTCAGAACTTCTAGTTCTAGATATTTTGATCTTGCTTCATTTGCATAATTTTGCACTAACTCCTCGTTGGCAGCATGTTTTCCTGTAAACGCATCCTCACAAACTTGTATACCTATTTGTGGTTTAGGGAGAGGCTTCTCTTCGTTCAAGCACTTGGTTAGTTACCACAGTTTTGTTGTGTCTTTTTCAAAATTTTGATTAGTTTCAGCTTTTCTTTTTTGTAGATTGCCAAACGCCTATTGTGTTTTTTTTTAGCATCGGGTGGAGTATTTTCCCTTTGACATCTTGCTTTCGATACATTATCATGGATGTGTTGAAGTTATTTTGTCCGAAAGGAAATGTAATAATATTGGATCTTATTCCTCGTGGGATAGATGTGTGTGCTGCTTTAATAATAAGGTTTGGTTAGCTGTTTTGAGGCATCCCTTACTGACAGTGGCTTTTGAATTCAGTATACTCTTTTGTAATTCCAACTAGGAAGCATTTTGTTGGTTTCTGGGGCTGAAGATTTGTCTAAGCCAATTATAGGCTTGTGATCACTTCCTCTAAGTTGACCCATTTTACTGCGCTCCATGTTGCGATCAATGTCCTCTGTAGCTATTGCAATGTATGGAGTGCTTTGGCTTTTCCATCTCCTGGAAGAAGAGAAACTTTGAATATATTCAGGCAAAGAAAATAAACGTGACAGTATGTAGACAAAGAAGGTAAACGTTACACAATAAAGGCAAAAAGATAAACGTGAGTTTATATGCAAAGAGATAAATGTGAGTTTATATGTAGATATAAACGTAAGCAGTTTCAAGCAAAATAGAATAAACATTACTTGATGTTGGCATAGACAATTAACCTGAGAGTTTTTGGGCAACAAAGATAAACGTAATAGTTCATACACAAAGAGTTAAATGTGACATGTAGGCAAAGACGGTAATCTTTACATATCATAGGTTAAAGAGGTGAAAGTCAGAGGTTGTATACTTGTCCGCAAATGGATAATGGATAACTATGACAGCTTATAGGCAAAGAAGATAAACGTTACATGGTGTTTTGCAAGAAGATAAACATGACAGCATGTTAGCAAAGAAAGTAAACCGTACATACTGTACGTAGGTAAATGAGGCAAACGTGAGAGGTTGTGTGCAAAGAGATAAACTTGACAGCCTGCAGGCGAAGATATAAACGTGAAAGCCTCTAGGCAAAGAGATAAACGTGACAGCTTGTAGGTAAAGATAATGGTTACATGATTAAATTAAAAGTAAGTAAAAGTTACATACTGTAGGCACAGGAGATAAACGTGAGAGTTTATACACGAAGGCATAAACGTGGCAACCTGTACAAAATAAACGTGGTCTCATCTTGTCAGCCTTAGTAGAAACTGACGAGAAACAAGATCGCTGTAACCTTCTCGGACACATAGACTTTTAATACAAACACTATTAAGTTCGCGCCAAGCTTAAAACAAGGTGCGTTTAGACCCTGTCTTCAGATGACTCAAGTATTATTCGAATCCATGACCTTCTTAGTGTCAAGACAGGCTACCCACCTGCTAATTCCCTCCCAAGGCGTTATACTATGGGTACACAAAAACAACTAGGAGGTCGGTTTTAAAGCCCAACTCGCCATGTATTTTATAATAATGATTTAATTATATTTGTTTAACAATTTTTATAGAGCATCGTATCCAATAAACTCAGCTCATAGTGCTTTTACACGTTAAAATCGCATGCAAACATGACTTAGAACGTAGAAAGTAAAATTATCAATAATAAAAAAGTAACAATATTCATACCAAAAAGCGTTCATTCATACAATAAAATGATTATTTTGTACAAAGTGATGTACCCATTCATAAGAAAATGTTAAATAAAGTGGGATAGTTTGTAAGACAACTTTTTTGAAAGGGAAACATTTGATTTTAGTCAGCCCAATATTATTTACATTTTCAAATCCTGATTTTGCCTTTTTGTTTTGGAGGTAATATGGTATAGGTTAACTTTTCTTTAAAAACATTGGAATTGTCCAGAGGGTATAACTTAAAAAAGGATTTCACTGTATAGCAACTGAAAAATTAGATGTCGTATACTTCCTTCCTTCAGCCATGTAGTAGTTCATCCAAGCAGAACATAGGGAGAGCCTTGTCCATAAAGAGGTTACATTTAAGAGAATATGTTTCGTTCTAATTGGAACTCATCTTCAGTGTGGAGCATAACAGTGATAAACGTTTCTATAAAGTGGTTCATCTACAGACACAGTCAAGAGAATGTGTTTCTTTCTATTTGGAACTCTTCAGTGTGGAGCATAACATAGTAAAAGACTTTACCATTATGTGATTCAACCAGCCACAAATTCAAAAGAATGTCTCGTGTGTGGCAGCACATAAAAATTGTCAGAAGTCAGTCTTGGACCCGTCCACAATATATCATATATAGCGCTGGTGTTGGACGTTAACCCAATTTATAAAACTAACAAATTAAAATAAAACTAATATGCTGACAATCGTTGGCTACAAACGTTAACATGATTTAAACGTCTTACCACATAAACGCGCCAAGGTGGTCTAGCAAATCCGAACGTGTGAGACGTTAGAGGGAGTGTTCAAGATCAAGTACATTTTATGATAGCCAAAAACAACAGATGGATTGGACAGCAGATACAATTTGAGAACTTCAGGTACAGAGTCAAAGAATCAGTACTTCAAGTTCATTACAGCCAAAGGTCAATATTGTTGTACCCTTGCTCGACCACAATAACAACAGGTGGATTAGACAGCAGACAAAAATTGAGTACATCCGGTACAAAGTCAAAGAATCAGTGAATAGATGGGCAAGAATGTCAGAAAGTCGATGGCAATGCAGACTATCCAAAGAAGAAAGAGAATACCAAGCCTGAGATGGAGAGATTAAAACGCATATCAGTCGGAATACAGTGGGTGGGAAATGCAGAAGATCATGGTTACTGGAAGATGGTTCGAGAGGAGCTCTCCCACATAGTAAATTCACCCTAGATTTAGATTTAGGAAACAAAAGGTTATTGCAATACATGGATTCCTAACTGTGAGTTGAACTGAAAATGGACCAAAGAAAATACATTATTGGAATTAAAAAAATAAATTAAAGAGAAAATAAAGATATCAAGTAATTAAGTAAAAAGGGCTATGGAAAGAATAAATCAAAGGGAAAATGTGTTACATCCCAAAATCGGGGTCGTGCAGTACATAAATGCCTACATTCTGAACTAAAAACAGGAAACTAAAATAGTTACATCCAAGGAAATTAGCTTAATAAAAAATGAAAATAAATAAAAAAAAAGTTTAAAAAGTAAAACAAACGATGGAAAGATGTAGAGCTAAAAAACAACAACTGGTATAACAGACCCAAACAGTTTATCACAGGTCCACTTAATCAGACACCAACTTGGTCACAGATTCAATTGGCCAGAGACCCAATGTGCGCAGATCCAGTTGGCTACAGATCTAGTTTGCCTTCACGCGAAATATTTGGATAAATAAAATCATCAATGAATACACCGATAAGCTCCGTAAAAGATACAAGAAAAAAAAAAGAATTATGGAAAGAGGAAATGTGAGAAAGCTTGATTAAAAATTCGGTGGTAAAACTTACGAGTGTTGATAACATGTTCACGTGATAAGCAGCAGGCCTTGTACATGGTTGGATGTTGTGGAAAGCTGCCATTTTCGCAGCGGTTATTCTGAGACTTAGGGATCTAAAACTTGCTGAAACCTATGCTGGCACTGTTTAAATTGATGTCCGGATCCGGAATTTTAGTTTCCTATTGTCAGAACCGATAGTTTTACAAATTGAATTTGTTTTTGGAAACTGCACTTTCGTAAAGATTTAATATCGGAAACCTAGAGGATTTTTGTATCTAGTAGCAATGCAGCTTTTCTATGCTATTGCTGGAATTTTAGTGTAATAATTATGTTGTTAAAAACTTAGTTTTCTTTTTATTTTGTAGGAACCCGCAAACTAATCATCGTACAAGTTTAGTGTGTGTTTGGAAAGCTGCTCTTTTCCCAGAGATTTTTTTCGAGAAATTAAAGAATCTCAAACAAGCTGAAACCCAGATTCTATATATAGAAGCAATGCGTCTTTTTAAGACGGCATTGTTTGGCGTAACGTGATGTTTTGTCCACGAACTGGGATTTTTTCTATTGTCATAACCCAGAAAAAAATCATTGTACACAATACGCACAGCCTTCCCGTGATCCCATTCTGCCATGAGGTCAGGAAACGGAGCAAACAAAGATCAGCTGCTTAACCATAAGGACAATGGCTGATAATTCACAGGTTAAATATGAACGTAAACGTTGGCAACGGTCAGCATCTGGGCAATATGGCGGACGGATTCATAGACTTCGCTGAAAAGATTTATGGATTCATTCTCTAATATTCTATTCGTCGAGTTAGACATACGATCTCTAAATAAAAATAAAAGTACATGCAATAAAGGGGTTTTGAACAGAAAAATTGCCCAACTTGCTCAGGCTAGACTTTAAATTGAGCCATTTTGGGTAGAATATTATAAAAATATGGGCTCTCAATTAAAATATCAACTGTTCCTCTATAGCATTAAAAAGGGTTTTAATCCGGATACAATCTCTTGAGTTACCATTTTATATACGGTAACGTCTCAGTCATGTAGGTCAAATAGAGATGATTGACCCTTTCTTAAAAGTATGGTTACAAACAAAGAGCAGTCTGTTTGAAAGTTTCCGACTTTGTTTCTCTAGTTACCTCTGGTTCTTTCATGTGGGCATGTCTGGGTTTCGATCACATTCAACTGCGATAATTATTATCTAATGACTTTGATGGTTTCCAACTGCAGTATTCTATAGAGTTGAAATAATGTAGTGTTTGGGTCACTTTAAAGTGGTTCATATTATCCGTTCGCTTCCCACACGCACCACTTCTCCCAACCACACATACACACATGTATCTTCTGAGACGTAGAATTAACTGAAGAACGAGACGCATTTCTTTCTAGATTATTGAATAATTATTACCAAGCATAGGAGCAGTTGTCTTGTATGATTTGATAGCGCTTTTTGTATCTGTTGCATGGCCTATTTTTCAGCTGAGTTTATTGATATGGCCCTCTGTAAATCCACTGTATAATTATAATAATAGTTGTTAGACATCAGTCTTAAGACTCGTCTCAGACTCAGCGTCGCTGCTGACAAGGATGTTGAGAAACAGTCAACTAGATTAAACAACAAACAAACATTCCCAAAAATGCCTTTCAGCTTGACTACGCTTGATTTTTTTCCATTTTCATTCAACTCCGTACCATTTTCTTAATGTCTCTATCATTTAGAAAGTCAATCTTGCTCAGCCTTTGGAATGTGAGCCATCAGTAATAAAACTAAAAACAGTCTGATTTCCGCGACTTCATTCCTCTGTTCACTCGGCGTTTTTGACGGGGTGGGGGGGGGAGAACTGGTCAAGTGTTAGAGCGTTGGTCTCTGGATCGGGAGGTCCGTGTTTCGAATCCGACGATTGGTAAAATAATGTATTTGTCGGATTTCGTCCCCTATTGATTAGATTGGTGACTAACTAATACAGTACTGCAGGTCTCCCCGCCATGTCTCGTTTCTGGTAGCACATTAATTATCAGACATCAGTCCTGGGACCCATCGACAATATATCCTATAGAGTGCTGTCTTTGGACGTTAAGCAACCAAATCAACTAACTAAGCATCCTCTGTACACTGTGAGAAACTATGCCCGCTTTGAAATGAACCATCGGTTTTCCCTAAGGTTTGTCAGTTTTTGACAATAGAAATTTGAAATGATTAAAATAATCTATGTTAAACTAATATACACTGTACACGTCTACTATGCTAAAATTTGGTCTTCTTCAAAAAGACTCAGAAACTGATAAACGGGTCAAGTTAAATGTACACTGATGTTCACTGAAGGTTTGTCTGAGAGTTGGTAAAATGCTGCTCCACGATGAAATTCGTTAGTTATGTTGTAAAGAATAAAAATTTTTTAATTTCAAATGAACCCATACTGCAATGATAATTATAGTTTTTATATCGATATAAAACATTAAACTCAATAACAATGTTTCCAAAATATAATTAAGAAAAAAATGTTCGAAGAGAAATAACGTGAGAGGTTAATGGTAAGTATTTGTTACACATAAATATAAGAGAAAAACATAATTATTAAGAAGCAGAGAATTTAATCCTTTAGGAAAACAGTAAGAGAACACCAGACAGAGAGAGATAAAAACTATGTGTGTGTAAGAGAGAGAGAGAGAGAGAGAGAGAGAGAGAGAGAGAGAGAGAGAGAGAGAGAGAGAGAGAGAGAGAGAGAAAGAGAGGGAAAAGAGAAAGGGGGATAGATAGATTGAAAGAGAATGGGAGAGAAGGAAGAGTGTGTGTGTGTGAGAGAGAGTATGTGTGTGTGTGTGTGTGAAAGAGAGTAGTAGTAGTAGTAGTAGTAGTAGTAGTAGTAGTAGTAGTAGTAGTAGTAGTAGTAGTAGTAGTAGTAGTAGTAGTAGTAGTAGTAGTAGTAGTAGTAGTAGTAGTAGTAGTAGTAGTAGTAGTAGTAGTAGTAGTAGTAGTAGTAGTAGTAGTAGTAGTAGTAGTAGTAGTAGTAAATGATAACCCATTAGACTTTTAAGGTATCAGAGACAGTTCGGACCTCTCAAGCTCCTGTCGGCGCTAGAAATAATGTTAAAATAATTTCTGTGTTTGTTGATATCGCCTACGGGGCTCTCTAACCCCATGCTTACACCAAGAGCGCCTCAGAGAATTTTCCTTTTTGTGCCGTCGTGTGGGCTTTCATTATTCCCGCACTCAATAGGCCAAAGAAAAACCATCTTTCACTACTTTTCTCCCATCGTCCTATTACATTAAAAAAGGTTTGTGCTGCACGCGTAAAATGGGCAATGGAAGGGAGAAGGGCGGGTAGAAATGAGGATATGAGTTGATTTGAAGATTGCGAGAGAAAGGAGTTTACTAGAGCACTGAATTATGGTATTTTTTTTCTCATATTTTCCTTTGTGTGATGAAACAACGAGAGATTTAGAGATTCTCAACCATTTGCGAGTAAAGGACGTTGTCATATGTCGCTTGTTTCTGATACTTTCGGATATATCGCTAAAAAACGTCAGAAAATACGAAACGGAACAAAGAACACGCATCATCTCTTTTTCACGTTCACTACTTCAAGTCTGTCCTAGTTCAACAAAGCGCAAAACAGTGAATTTAAAGGCAGCCTTTTTTGCATTTGAAGCAGTTTAAATAAAAAGTGGAAATCATTGACTTACTCGCCGAAGGTACATAAAAAAAAACAAAAAACAAACAAAAACAAACCTAGAGGCAAAAAAAAAAGGTTTTTGGACACAACGAAGCTTCCAATCAAACAAAGCAGATTCGGAGGTATTAGATTCGCGTGCTTGCATGCATGAAAACAAAGTATAATTATCCCATGCTTGATGGAATGCGATTTCTTAATGATTTATAAAAACTTAGATCTAGTTGGGAGTCATAAGTCTTTTGGTTTTAGCTAAATAACCAAGCAGTGACGCCCACAGGCGAGCGTGTAATACTTCACTATACGACAAATCTAGTCATAAAAAGAGGATGTAGCGCTTGAAATGAACAATATTTACTTCACAATAGCACTATGGAGATCTCTAAGGGTTTCTGCTTGATGAACATAACTCACGTCTTCAAAACATGTTTGTAAAACCACATTCGTTATTGCACCTGTGCACGCTTTCAAAATTTGGAAAGTCAGCTATATTAATAATTTCATTTTCCTGCCCAAAGCAGATCGTATTGAAAAAATATTAACAATTACAGGTACTAAAAAAAAAGAAAAGCTGGCTTACGTTGTCTCCACAAAGGAAATCAACCGGCACGCAACTTGTCAGGCAAATCTGGCGGGGGCGTCAGTCTTCTTTGAACAGGGAAAACCGCTAGTTCAGTCGGTAGGGCTCACAAGTTATGAGCAGTCGCTCAGGGGTTCAAATCTGAAGCTGAAGTCCCGGACTCGGTATAAAATTTCATGGCAAACTTGAGGAACAAATGTTTCAAAATCAGGTTAAAATAGTTTGTAAAAAGCTAACGAGTCTTCATTTCAATTCTGAAGTTTCTGTTGGAATGGAAGAAGAGGAAGAGTAGAAATAAAACCGATGCTGTAGAAAGCAGAATACTCAGCTGGGAGTAAATTATTGTTAAAAGTTTGAGGTGATTTATCGTAGTTGCCCTTGTCTGTATGTCTGAACGAAAAGGGGGAGGGGGGGGGGGTCTCGGTGGCCCTCGGGTAGAACATGGCCTCCGACGCAAAAGGTCCTGATTCGAGTTCGGGCGATTTCGCTCCCTACTGGTTGTGTCGGTGTCAGTTTAATGTGACCGGCTGAAACAGGAGTCATGATATCCCCGCCCTGTTTCGTGTGTGGCAGTACATACAAATGTCAGACGTCAGTCTCGGGGCCCGTCCACAATATAGCCTATATAGTGCTGATGTTGGACGTTAAATCTCAAGAACAACAACATCAACAACTGAACGACCAAATTATCGAAAATAATGGGAAGGATGAAACATGAACATAATTTTATTACGATATTGATGCAATTTAATTACTTTTTATATTCAGAAATATTTCATTCAACCTTTGAGATACTTCTAAGCATATTCAAGCGGAAACGTACGATTGTTACCAAAATGTGGAATGGAATAAACAAAAATTTTCGCTTTAAATCTAAAAAGCAGAATGTAAAAACAAGCTTAGTGAAATGTGAGATGGATTGATTAATACATACATATATAGATAGATTTATAGATAGATAGATAGATAGATAGATAGATAGATAGATAGATAGATAGATAGATAGATAGATAGAAAGA
>RQTK01000817.1:226071-237361 GCA_003991915.1 Elysia chlorotica
CCCCTTTCTCCTTTTCCTCCCGAACTTTGCGACTTAAACTTTTGTTTAAACTATTATTAATATTAATAAAAGTGGTATATGAAATTACAGAAAATATCGATGACAACGAAGAAAGAATAAAGAAAATCATATATTTTATGTTATTGAGCTCAGATGGAGAAACAGGGAGTTGCCTGGATAGAAAGACACAGTGGAGAAAAGACATGATAAAACAGGTACACGATAAAAAGGTATAAAGAGAAAGAGGAGGCAACAAAAAAGCAATGAAAAAAAGAATCACTATATGCAGATAAGAAAAAAAAGAAATAACAGAGAAATAGGGACGCTCAATCGCTTGTGTTAAATCAAAGTCACTTCTCATAGAAAGAGAGCAATCGCACGTTCTACATTCTATGTTGATTATCATTAATGTTATGATATTAGTTCCAGGAGAGCTAGGCAGATGATCTTTGGTCCGACAGCCACCACAGTTGGTTTATAATTCTTCAGGCTTTGCGATTTACTCGAAGTTAATGGGTGACATTATCACGCCTCTAAGACCATTTTATGTATATCTCATTGGCTGGGGAAGTCTGTAATAGAGTAATGATTGGTCACCGCTGAAAATCTCCTTACGTCTTCATATTCACTTTATATTCTGTAGCCGCAAGGCCTCTGTTTATGGTGACTACCGCTGTGACGTCAAGCTTATGTATGCGGCCCTAGGGCGTGAGCTAGAAACACGTTTGGTTACATTAGGTCACCAAGCGCGCTCGCTGTAACCAATCACAACCGCTGTGACATCTAGCTAGCTGACGTAATGGTGCGAAAATGAGACAATTAACCTCTTTACCATCCTCTATTTCATGTTGTTTACAGTGTCCTCTTGTTCCGCATTGCATTGTTTACTGATGTTTTTTTTTTCTTCTGTTTACACAAGATTGCTTTACACATTTTTTTACGTCTGCTGGAATTGTTTTGATTTCTAGTCAATGTTGTGGCACGAAGTTGATTATTTTCACAAGTAGACAGACTTTCTAGTGCGGACGCGCGGAAAGTATACAACAGACGAGGAAATCAAAGTAATCTAGTACTTGGAGTGATTTCTTTTCAATCCTGTAGTGTTATTAAAATTTGATTATACGAATCCATTACAAAGAGTTAGAATATTGTAAACAAAATCTGTTTCTGAAAAGTTAAGCGTATTTATATAATTAGGTTAAAGAGTACATTAGTCACTCGAACTATTTTTTTTCATCAGGCCTCATCGTTCTTAGGTTTTTAATCTGGATTGTCTTTGTGTGTTTGTCATAACAATCTTTCTTGCCCCTTCTCCGCTCTTTTCTATTTTCACAAAACCTGTTCTTCGTGAACAGTCACTGTCTCTGTCTCTCAAGCCCGCCTATATGTCTCCTTCTCTGCCTTTCTCCAACTTTTTACGCGTCCACTTGCTTTAACCTTTATTTGCAAACACACTCTCTTTGCATTCGTCAGAGCTTCACATCTTCACTCTCCCCTTCTTCCACCTATTTCTTTATCTGCATATCTCTCTTTGTATCTAATCTTTATCTAGATATGAAATATCTCCCCTCTCCCTCTCCCTCCCTCTCTCTTCCCCTCCCTCCCTCTCTGCCTTTTTCTCTTTGCTCTCTCTGTCACTATGTCTACCTCTGTTTTATATTTTGTTTTATCTTACGTTTTTTATACGAATTGTGTCCCTTCCATTCCTTTTTCAGATGGGTATTATATTCAAAATAAATATTCCACGATAAGAAAACACATTAACGGAATAATCATTCCGTGCTAACAACAGAAACAAAGGAAAAATAAAAGCCTGTGATCGTTGTTATGAAATATAATTTTTCTGCGTTCCATTAAATTTAAATGTACTCTTAGCATAATGGTCACCTACTTAAATATAAGAGGCCAAAGAGAGAGAGAGAGAGATAGAGAGATAGATAGAAGGAATATGAAAAAAAAACCAATAGTTCACAGGAAAAGGAAGACATCAAGATTAAGGATACCAAAAGAAAAATAATAAAAAAATCAATGCATAAAAAAGCCGAAATAAAATAAGGCCGACTTTTTGAAGGAGGGCGTGAACCGCTGCTAGAACAATGCCATCCTTTGCCGAGGCGCCGGTGGTTGGTTGGTTGTTGTTGTGATTCAAGCCTTACAAGAGCATCATGGGCTCCGTGACCCACTGATCGGCACGATTGGGTTCAAGTCCTAGGGGGCACGAAGCTGGTTTTATCGCGTGAGAGAGCTTTGAGCTAATACCCCTGCGCTCACACACAGAATCAGAGAGCTGGTATTCCTGCTCACGGGCTTCGGCAATGAGAGAGAGAGAGAGAGAGAGAGAGAGAGAGAGAGAGAGAGCTTTGAGCTAATACCCCTGCGCTCACACACAGAATCAGAGAGCTGGTATTCCTGCTCACGGGCTTCGGCAATATCAGTGTCATGACTGTGTGACAGGCAGGGGTGGCTTAGAATTATGGCATGATTGAAAATCCGAATTTTGAAAAAGTATTGTTTTGTTTTAATGCTGATTCTGAAACCTGTTGAGCTGATGTTCGCTAGTTTCAGATCTAAAGAATTAATTCTATCTTTCTTGATCTGTTGAATGTATGTATGTCTTTCTCTCTTTATGTCTCACTTTCTTTTCCTGTCTGTATGTCTGTCTGTCTGTCGGTATGTCTGTCTGTCTGTCTGTCTGTCTGTCTGTCTGTCTGTCTGTCTATCTGTCTGTCTGTCTGTCTGTATGGCTGTCTGTCTGTCTGTCTGTCTGTCTGTCTGTCTGTCTCTCTCTCTCTCTCTCTCTGTCTCTCTCTCTATCTTCAATTCTCTCTTTTTTGGTCTTTTTTTCAACTTTCTTTTGCTCTCTATCTAATTTTGTAACTTTCTCCCCCTGTCTCTGTTCTCTTTTTTTCTCTCTCACTCCCTCTTTTTGTCTTTGTCTCTCTGTCTCTCAACTCCTGTCTGTCTGTCTGTCTGTCTGTCTGTCTGTCTGTCTGTCTGTCTGTCTGTCTGTCTGTCTGTCTGTTTGTCTATCTCTGTCTCTGTCTCTGTTTCTGTCTCTCTGTCTCTCTCTCTCTCTATCTCTTAATAGTCTCATTACATTCTCCCTTATAAATTATGTTATGTCTATCTTATCTAGGTTTTACAAACATCCGTTGCTAAAACAAAAATCTGAACATCCGTTTCGAGAGACAGGATGTTATTGAAATTTATGAGCGGACTTTTTAAAACAAAACAAAACAGCGTGTGAAAGGGAAAACTGTCTCTCTGTCTCTCAACCTCTGTCTGTCTGTTTGTCTGTCCGTCTGTCTGTCTGTCTGTCGGCCTGTCTGTCTGTCTGTCTATCTCTGTCTCTGTCTCTCTCTGTCTCTTTCTCTCTATCTATCTCTTATTAGTCTCATTACCTTCTCCCCTATAAATTATGTTATGTCTGTCTTATCTAGGTTTTACAAACATCCGTTGCTAAAACAAAAATCTGAACATCCGTTTCGAGAGACAGGATGTTATTGAAATTTATGAGCGGACTTTTTAAAACAAAACAAAACAGCGTGTGAAAGGGAAATAGGGCGACAAAAGAAAAACACACACACCTGCGCTGAATTAGCTTTGTTTGTCGTGCTCGGTTGAATAATACAAGTCACATGTCTAGCTCTGTCTGTTGGTTTCTTAACGTCCAGCAATAAGAAAATAGTATATCTAGTGGATGGGTCCCAAGAGGTATGTCTGACAACTTAGGCTCAGAGTCAGAACGCTGATACCAGGACTTTGTATTAGGTGATCGGATCATACTCACACCATCGGCCTAACCAACCGGGAGAAAGGCTACGAACCCTACACGTGCCATGTAAAAATCATTCGCTCCCTTTTCTGAACCCTTCACTATAAAAATTTGTTTCTCATGCACATTTTAAGAAAAGACAAGGAGGCAACATAGAATACAAAAAAAACAACAACAAGTAAATCAATTGAAATCAAAATAAGACAAAGACAAAAAGAAAAAAAAGAAAAAAAACGTCGTTTCCTGTTTTCCCCTATCCAATCTCTAAATTTTGACTGAACAAAAGAAGGAAAAACAAACAAACAACAGTATATTTACAAGAAATAAACATATTATTTTGACACCTTGGTCCTATGTTTTCGAACTCAAAACTAAGTCTGAAATGTATGCCATTTTCTCACCTTTATGTGTTAAATTATAGAAATAACAGCGTATTTGCATCTGATACGAGAGGACGAGGTGGTCTGACATGAGAGTTTGCAGTTTCTAATCGGTATGTTTGGGTTTGATCTCTGCTCAGCTCTCTACCTTAGCCCTGGAGCATGTCGGTATAATGTGATTGTCCAAGTCCAGGTACCGTGTAGTGAAGTATAATTATATTCCTTGAGAGATAGGCAATGCTGAACTAATAGAAAGTTTTGATAAAACTAGAGAAATAACTTTATTCTGATTGTTTTTTTGTTTGTTTTGAGTTTGAGTTTCTTTCTTATTTTGGTCTAAACATCGTTTTTGAGAAATGTGCGACATAGAACGAAGAGTTTTTATGATTCAATTGTTATGAATGGATTCTGTCATTATCCCTAGAAAATGTCCAAACATAATGATTAATATCGTTAAATGAAGCACGATTAAAAATAGCACTAATTTCCACTCTATAAAACCTTTTCCTTCTAAAACAGAAACGAATATGATACAGGAGATTCACTATTCATCTTTGACTAGAGCAGATCAAATCTCTTTAGTTGATTGATGGATGCCGTTTTATTAGACCCCACAAGACGGTCATGCTGTTTGTTCCTTCTAGTCCATTGTGTAGAGACTGAATGATTCCGAAATGTTATGTTGTCTTATATTGTTTCATTCGTTTTTGAGAAGTAGTTGTATATTTAAAAATGTGTACATAAAACAATAAAAAGGTGAATAGTGCGAAAAGCAAGATATTTAGTTTTGTTTTCTGACATGTTAGATTTTGATTGAAACTTTGTTAACTTCTATAATAAAAGTGGCAGTTATCAATATTTTATTTTAAAATCAATTTTCAACTAAGATAGATTAAAAAGACAACATATTTATTTCAAAATTTAAGATTTATAACTCAATAGTAATCATCATTTTGCAGAGTTTCAAAGTAAATAATTATTACTTGTCAAATCTGTACCATCCTGGCAATTTTAAATAGGCTGATAGAAATCTGTTTATGTCTGTTAATAATTTTTAATGCACCATGTGTTAAATAAAACTTGAGAATATCCAAACAGTTCAAGATTAATCGTTCGAACCTTCTTGCAATATATATTGTTCAGAATTGAGACAATGACTTTTATAATGGTGAATTGTCCGTGGGCTGCTGTCAACTCACGCCCACCTCTCTCTTGCTGACAGTACAGAATCTCTAACGAAGATAAAATAGACAGATACACGTCCTTTGCAGCCAAGTTGACAAAGTACTCTGGTTTTTAACACACGAGAAATGTTACTATTTTGAAACCGCGGTAAAAGCTGCTCCCTTTCGGCGACACTAGTCAGCAAGGACTGTGCTTAATCATCGATATTTTCGGCAGCAGCTTTCTCATTAGAATTTCTCTTCCACAAAAGAAAAAAAAGAGTCCTCCATGAACATTCACAGTGAACGTTTGTTTAAAATTTTTTTTTAAACCTTTGTTTTAACCTTGAAACAGATGTTTGTCTTCAGTCGATAACACAATACTCAAAAAACAAACAAACTACAAAACAACAACAACACGAAAAACCCTACAAAAATCAAACAAACAACAAACAAAAAAGCAAAACAATTTCATTTCAAATGCTTAAGAAATCACGAGAAAGATGATTTACTGTTGCTGTTTTATCGTTTTAAAAACTACAAAGGATTCAGTCGTATTGAAATAGTCAATGCAATACGCTAATTTTGCTCTGAATGGGTGTCACGGATTGTAAATTTAACTCACACAGTTTGTTTGACTAGGTACTAAGACACACCATTATTCTCCTTCTTCTTCAAGCTTAACCTTTTTCCATCATGCCTTTCACGTGTTGTGCGGGTTCATACGATCTTGTGCTTGCACTTTTTGTATTGATCTGCACGCCTTCCATTTAAAAAAAATAAAAATCTAATCTTTTAATGTTTTTTGGAATCCCCAAAAATAGTGCGCACACAAGCAATAGGCCTAACATAATGCGATATGAAAATGTTAATTATTGTTGGATAGGAACACAAAGAGGATTTGATCACTGGAATGAACACAGCGCTTATCGGTCGAAACACACATGTTAAGTATTATATGTGGACTATTTTTATAATGCAAAAGCTTGAACTTGCAAAAGTTCGGCAGTTATTTAGCTACTAAGCATTTTCTTGACTACAAGATCCCTTTACTTAAGTTGAAATTCTGTCTCACGTGATGTTCTATCCCAGGGCTGCAGCACAAAGACAACAGAGCAATGATACCGGTACCTGGACCCCTGTCTCAGCCGGTCCGATTAGGGGCAAATGGTGGTCCTGAAGTAGGACATCGGCTTCCGACGCAAAAATTTCGAGTTCGAGTCCTGGCGATTTCTCTCTGGTTGGGTCGGTGTCAGTTTAATGTGACCGGCTGAGACAAGAGTCATGACATCCCCGTCCTCTCTCGAATGTGGCAGCACATACAATTGTCAGACGTCAGTCTTGGGATCTGTCCACAATATAGCCTATATAGTGCTGATGTTGGACGTTAAACCAACTCAACTCAACACTGGGGGCAAATGACTAACGATGTCCTCAACACATCACCGGATGTTATATTGTAAACCATGTATAACACCAAGGGTAAAAAAATATCTCCGGTATGTCATTCGTCGTTAAATTATTACGAAAGAATATTTTCGGTGCAGAGATTCATAGTAATTGAATAAAGCAATAGCATATTAAAAGAACTCTCAAATCTTTTTTACTTTCTTTCTTCTGTAACATTCAACTTCAATCAGCGGGGTTTAAAGAAAATGCCGTTGTTAAATAACAGTTACAGGGTTTTAGACAGAATTCTAAAGACTAAGGAATTAATGGTCCCTTGACAGTCACTCCCTGATCTTTGACTAAAATAGTTAACAGAAACTCACTTTTTGGGATTCCCAAAGCCAGCTTCAATAAGTTAGGCTAAGAATACAGTTCGTCCCGAAGGCTCCAAAATACACCGTTACAAAGTTATATAATCAAGTCTACAAAATAGAATCCTACTTATCTGTAGAGGCATCCAAGGACAAATTAATATAAACAGAAAAAACACCACGCGCAAAATCTGTATTAAAATGGGATAAACAATTAGCCCTAGCCCATCGAAAAAAATGCGTACCCTTTGGTTTTTAGTTTGGAAAATTTACAGGAAAATTTAACCATTTTGTTTTCCACCGGTGCCTCCACATCGCATAGGATTATAAAAAAAATAATGATTTAATGACATAACATAAAAATCAATAATAAAAAACACGACTGGTCAACTTTGTGCAATGTTAAAAAACAGAAGCATAACTCGTATCATTGGACACGTAGTTTATGGAAAAATACTTCAGAAGAAAAACGTCATAAAGAACAAAAACAACAACAACGACAACAACAACAAAAACAACAACAATATCAACACTAACAACAACGAACAACGATATTTAAATAGAAAAACAGATATGAAATATTAAATTGTCCTATTCAAGGGAGCATAACTGTAGTTCTAGAGAGACATTAAAAGTGAGAGAGAGACATAAAAAGTGAGTGAGAAAGGGAGAGGGAGAGAGAGAGAGAGAGGAGGGGAGAGATAGAGAGCGGTGGGAGAGAGATAGAGAGGGGCGGGTGATTCCACAGGGGGGCTACTGTGGGGAAAGGTGTTAAATAGTTACTTTAAAAAATCCTATGAGACGTACGTGCAAATTCTTATAAATAAGAAACTAATTGTCGCTGTAACAGGAACTGACTAAATGTTCTCACCTTACAACTATGTAGTAATTAAGCGGTTACACATTGATATTCTTTTTCAAGTAGGAAATGTGTCGCCATATTATAAAAGAGTTGCAACAAAGTTTGTTGCTGTTGTTACTGTCGTTGTTTTACAATCAACCAGCCAAATTAAGCGTTTCTTATGCAAGGAAGAAAGACGCTGGGGAAACTGTCAAGCTCATTTCCTTTATAAATCGCATCAATGCTTGGAGAGATAATGAATTAATTCTGATCCCCATTACTGAAAAAAACACATTTTACATTGTAAAAATAATGTGATTGTTGATGTTTTTATATTTCTTGATCCGCAATATCCGAGTTGCGTCCGTCCCTGTTTCTATCAGCTTTTCTCATCTGTTTGCGATGCCTGAAAACACTATCTCCTCCATTTGTAAATATATATAATATCAAATTAGGACGTAGTTTTGAGACTGATTGCTCTTGCTCGAGTGTAGCATGGACATACATAAAGCCAATAAAAATGATTTACATTTGGAGAATATTTTCATATAAGTTTTGCCTTTTCCTAATGCCAAAAAGGTTAGCTTTAAACTCATATTTAGTTTTACAACAGACTTTTGTTGACCTCGGTTTATGTGCTTTCTATTTTCATAAAATATTTGAAAAAAAACAACAACCTAACTTTAAAATTTTTTTAGATGCCTCTGAAATACCACCACAGCCTTTTAGAGAAATACAAATTGCTGCAAAGTATCAGTGTCACCATAATTAAACTTTCCGCTAACAAACCTTATTACAACTTATTTCCCAACGGAGTCTCGCGACCCACCTAGCGGGATTAATGAAATAACAAATCGGCCTCTTGGTCAACAAATCCCAGCCCTACTAACCTCAACCGGGCCTTTTTTTGAAAGTACGTCACCTTTTTTCCATGACACATTTTAATTGTAAAACACGAATCTATGTGTAGAAAATGTCAAAGTTGGTTATCATTTACCTCTAGTTTTCTTTCAATTTTGTCTAATCGATAAGGCACGATACATAAAGCAGGAAGCCTCCTTTGGCTTTTGGCACAACAATAGAACCTATATTAAAAAAAATTAAGCGCCAATCAAAACTGCTGCTCTAATCGACTAGAAACTTTCGGTGTGTCTAAATGTGTTCTCATGCTATATCAAAGCTGTTTTTGTCCACAAAAATACACGTAGATGTAGTTAGTGTGGAATAATTGACTTTTCTACCCTTTAGATTGTCTAACGATGCTCGATGGACCCATATTGAAACCACCATTTAAAGCAAATTCTAAAATTCAACTATTATCACACAAGTTACAGTGAAATTTAAGCAGCAATTTCGTTGGTCGGGGACCACAGTTACTAAAATGTTTAGAATCAGAAATCAAGCGTATCGACACGGAAAGAAATACATTTGGTTATTCTTGATAAACTTCTTAAATCAATGTACAAATTTAAAGGAGTTTATTTAAAAATAAATTAAGGCAAAAACAAAACAAAACAAAACAAAACAACAAACAACAAAAACATTAATAAATAAATAAATCCATTAAAGGCGAGGTACAACAACAAAATAACAATAAACACAACAACTAACCAATACAGATTATTTTGATTTGATTATATATTTTTGTTTACTTATTATCTTAAACTTTTTAAATTGTTAGACTGACATTGGAGGTTTAATATACAATTTTGCAACATATGTCGTAGGTGAGACAAGGATCTAAAAAAATTCCTCGATTTTGAAATGCCATAATCTGTTAATTCCGATTTAAAATCTCTATAACACACGATTAACAAGGTGTGTACACTACGATCAAGATTCATTGCAAGAGGACTCACAAAAAAGCTACTGATATTCAGAAAAGAAAAAAAAATTACCTGCAAAGTTAAAACGCTACAAAACCGTGTTGTCGAGGGATAAAATTTGCAAACGTTAATAATGTTTTGAGGCAGCATAGGCCTAATGTAAAGAGCAACAGAGGTAATTTTCCAGCAACGTTAATATCTGCGCGGAAAATAAATGGTGCTTAGTTGTCTATCACCCATATTTTAATTTAAAAAATAAGTTTCAGTACACATAGAAACCACGGGGTCATTCTACTAGTGTTTCAAAAATGTATTGCAATTTTTTGTACTTTGAAGGATCAATGAAGATCTATAAAATCAAAAACGGGAATTTATTCAAAAGGGACCGACAGAAAGATATTTTTTTACCATCACCGTTAAAAATTATTTGGTTCAAGCAGGTAATTTTCGATCATGTACTAAGCAGGGCCGGGCATTTTTGGTCCCATCGCTACTTCTAGACGTGACTATTATTATTATTATTATTATTATTATTATTATTATTATTATTATTATTATTTTTATGCTTATCTGATCTGGTTCAAAACAGACAGATCTAGCTAACAACACACCTACATACAATTGAACCCCTACGTACTTAAAATGAAATAACACTCTGGAAAATGGAGTTGTAGAATTTTTCATTGGGCACACAATGTAAAGTACATGTATCTAATTATTGACCTTAAGTCTTTAATAGACATTAGAAAACAGAGCCTGTGACAAACTGTGACAAGCACCTATCCCAAACTTTTCGTCTGGGGTCAAAATCCATCACACCAATCCTCTTTAGTGCGTAACTATTGTGACCGCGTTTTCTATGTCAAGGAAAGGCGCGAAAAAAATAACAGGCTTTGTGATGGAATGGTTAAAAGGTGACATTTATCACGCTGTTAAAAGGTCTAAATTGAGCTTAGAGTTCATTGGCTCTAATAGTACTATGTGGTTAACCTTTTCACATCACATGATTTTAGGCCTATTTCGCGTGTGCACACTATTTTTGGGGATTTTCCGAAAAGTTGAAAAGGTGAAAGCTTTGATTTTTAATTTATTATTTAAAAAGGAAGATGTGAAGACCAATACAAAAAGGTGCTAGCACAGAAGTGTATCAACCCGTACAACATGTGTGTGGCGCAAGGCGTCCAAAAATAGAAGGCAAAGTCACCGAAATATACAAAAACTTGCAGCAAGGTGACTTGGCCTTCTATTTTTGGACGCCTTGGTGTGGCGCGATGGAAAAAGATTAAAATAGATCCTCGTATTAAATATTTCTTTCCCATCGTATCCGTCTCATCTCTTTTCCCATTTAACTCAAGAACTCTGATGCATGGTCGTCCATGAGGTGCCATTCTCACGTGGGTTACGCTTATCTACGTAGGCGGAGATATGAAACAAACAATCTATTTTTTACCGTGTCCGTCGCCTGTTGTACGTCTGGACCCCCCAGAGCTAAATAATTAAGCTGATACACGTAAACCCATGCAGTGCTAATTAAGTACTACATTA
>RQTK01000818.1:9806-24097 GCA_003991915.1 Elysia chlorotica
CCCGTCCCCCGCCCCCCCCCCCCCCCCCCCCCGACACAATGATATCTCAGGCTTGCAACACAATCCACAATCTTCATTCACAGTGCCACTTCTCAGCCTCATTCTCACATCTTTGTTTAATCTCTGGTTTCCAGCTATCGCTCAGGCGCTATTCTGTTTACATAAGAATTTTCATAACAATATATCTCTCCTTTATTTATTATTTATTCTTATCTTTTTGCATCAGCCTAGCTTGGCAGATACCATACATATTTCCTCAATTTGTTTATTCTTTATTTGTTTGTGTACGCTTAGCTTGGGGTATACTCTTTGCCTGAAGGCGAGAAAACTTTGACTTTCCAGTTTCCATGAGAGAAAAAACCCCAAGGCTGCCACGGTATTAGCAATAATCTTGTGGCAAACTTTCCATTTCCGTAAAGCGACATTACGCCACGAGCTTTAAAGGTTTAATTTAAAGCGAAGCTGTTTTGATTCTTCGTCTTCTCCACGGGAGATTATTCATCAAGAAAAAACAAATGATTGTCTATCGAGGAGAAATTTAGTATTTGGAGCTGTTTTGTATTTTTTAAACACACCCCTATCCCACCGATGTATCTGTGTATTCTCATAAATATAACTGTTTAAGGTGTTAGAAGAAGTATTAGTTTGAAAATGTTATAGTCATTATACGTCTACTAGGTTGCCTGAAGATGCCTAAACAGACTTAAAAGCATTAGTTGAGACTCGAACCATGGACCTCCTACCCTTGAGACAGTCACATTACTGACTGAGCTATCTGTGTGCCTCTGGTCGAGAAATTCACTTATGCTTCCTTTATATACGAATTTCGTTCTAACACTGTTTCCCTTTCCCTTTGTGAATATCTGAATATTACATGTCTCCCCTAAAATTACATAATTTGTATATTAACATGTCTTTCGATTTCTCAAGCAAATAATTTATCCGCTTTATCCAACCTACATTCTAACTTTTTTTTTTCTTTCTTTTTAAAGTCAAAATCAAAACAGTTTCAAATTACTCACATGGGCATACCTTTACCCTGTAAACTTTGTCTCTAATCCCTCGCTATATATAGGTACTCGGTTTTCCTCCCAACTCTATCTCTCTCTCTCTGTCTCTCAAAAAAGAGAGAGAGAGAGAGAGAGAGACTCTATCTCTCTCTCTCTGTCTCTCTCTCCCTCTCTCTCTCTCTCGCACACACTCTCTCTCTCATGCTATCTATCAATCTCTCGTTCACTCACTATCCCTATCTTTATCTATCTATTTATTTATCTCTCTTTCCCTTTCTTTTTTCTCTCCCCTCTCTCAAACTCTCTCTATCTATCTCTCTCTCTCTCTCTCTCACTGTCTGTCTGTATGTCTCTCTCTCTCTCTCTCTGCCTGTCTGTCTGTCTGTCTTTCTCTCACCCACTATCTCTCCTCTCTCTCTCTCTCTCTCTCTCTCTCTCTCTCTCTCTGAGAGAGAGAGAGAGAGACAGGGTAAGAAATAGATCGTTTCAGTGGCGAAAGTGATAAGAGATAAATCGTTTGAGTGGAGAAAGTGATAAGAGATAGATATCATAGATATCAAATTTAGCGATTGAGAGAGATATTGTTAAAAAGAAAGATGAGAGAGAGAGAGAGATAGAGAGAGAGAGAGAGAGAGAACGATCCTTTGATTGGAGAAAGTGAATACGAGAGAGAAATGGGGAGAGATAAAGAGAGATAGAGAGAGAGAGAGAGAGAGAGAGAGCAAGAGAGGGAAATAGACACAGACATAAAAAAGACAGACATATAGAGATAAAAGAGGAAGAAAATATGAGAGAGCGAGAGAGGGTGAGAGAGAGAGAAGACCCGTCCGGATTATTCGGAATTTGGAAATGCTACTTTTTTTTTTCTATGACGAAAAAGTAATTACCAAAGTGAGAAACAGAAAAGGAAAGAGTTAGATAAATAAATGCGTTACTTTGAGCTTTAAAAATCTCTGTTTCGTTGTAAATCCCTCAGTTTTTGCATAGAGCGCTATTCGGAAACGGATCGCTAGTGGAAAATCGGAAACTCAACTCCTGCGCGCCAGTTCAGTGGACTTCGAATCGAGCTATCTGGTGCCCTATGTACATCCACTTTTTAGTGCTGTTAACTTTACAGTGGGATACTTATGGTTGCTATAAATATCTTCTTTTATAGTAAACAAGCATATGTTCTATTTCACATTAAACTGCATTGCACTTGTGTGTGTGTGTGTGTGGGGGGGGTTGCTTTTTGTTGTGTTTTGTTTTTTGTTTTTACTAAAGCTATCAATGGCACTTCGAGCTTCTTTAAAAACTAAATTCGGCGCGTTCTCTAAAAATTAATCCTACCTTCTGAAAAAGTATTTTTGTGAAGGGCTTTTTATATAAATAAGGTAAAAAGATAAACACTGAGGGCGAGATGTGGACAGGTGTTACAGGTTTTCATAGTAAAGCATCGGCGTTTGTTTGGGCAAGTACGGTTCAAGTCACACCAATGCCAGTGGGGTTTTATTGCTTATCGTCTTGGAGTATTGTGAGCTTATCGTCTTGCAGTATTGTGACATTTTAGTAATCTTTTGGTGGACTTTCTTTTAGTCCAACAACTCTTAGATCCCGGGAACACAGTTTAGATTAATAGCAGATAAAGGCACAATAAATGCCATCTTTACCCTGGGGATTTGTATGGAAAGGGCGGAAGACGTACACACGGTTTGTACCTCTGTTGTATAGATTACCCAGTACTCGATAAAGTTCATCCTATTCTGATCTTCATTCTCAAAATTGAAGAGCAATGGATAGGACCTTAGAGAGATTAGAAGCATTTAGTGGGAACCAACGGCTGCATAAGAGTATTAATGATTACAGTGCATATAGGCCAGTCTGTAAACACATGAGACAGGGCTGCGTCTTTTCCTCAGACCTTTTCAATGTATACAGTGTTTCTAAGACACATAGAAGGATGTGAAGGATATAAAGGAATGAAGGCAGAGGGCTCAGTAAAAACAATCTGAGGTATGGAGACGACACATTGCTAACATCTGACTCTAAAGAGAAACTGCAAAATAGCGTTACGACAGTCGCTACGGGGAATGCAACTGAATGTTATGAAGACTGAGTGCATGGTAAAACAAAACAAAAAAACATTCCAGTAGATAATATCTCGAGAAGTGGGCACAGGATTATTTTTTAAGTCAATTTAATAATATTATTGGCTTTTCGAAAACCTCAGATGCCAAATGTGACACGGAAAAGAAAAGGAGAATATCCCCATCTATCAAAAGACACATTTACCAAAACGAATTGCACCTTTACCAACAGGAACATGCAGCTGAGCTATAAAGGTAATACCCTAAAAAACTTGTGGTGTGTGGTTTATTTTCCTATTATGGGTGTACATGCTTGCTCTTAGCAAAGAGGGAAGGAAAAGAATATTAACAGGAGAAATGTGGTACATCAGGATAATTTTGATAGAGTCGTGGACAAAAAATAAAACAAACGAAGAAAAAACGGATATATATGGGGTAAAAAAACAGTTATGCTGAAAACTATTAGAGAAAGACGATTAATATTCTTAAGGCATATAAACCAAAAAGCTGGGCTATATAAATAGATTTTATGTGCAAAAGCGGAGGGAATCAAAAGCCCACAAAATATACAAAAACACAGTCTGAACCGATCCACAACGAGAAAAATAACCACTAGGGTACATGTATTAATGTTTTCATCAAGACAAAGGATAACAGAAATAATAAGAAATGAAGAACCATGATCGTCGACGTTTGTAACAGATCAGGCAAATTAAGCAGAAGATATCAAGAAACCGGGAAAGATCATGTACGTCGATGACTGTACCCTTAGAGCGGGATACAAGTCATGTACCAGGGATTTGGCTGGTCAAGATAATTATACTTTCACATACGGGACCTGACCAGGAAGCAAAAACTCGGCGGCCATGGCGGGGATATAACACGCAACCTTAGAGTTAGAAAAACGCGTCCCTAACTGTGTCGTGTGTGTGTGTGTGTGTGTGTGTGTGTGTTTAGTTTATAGTGAAGTCTGTAAAGGTCATCCTTGAAAGTTCGAAGTCCATAATGCAAGTAAATGCGATTTCAAGAACTGTTATAAGGAGGAGATAAATATCAACCTATCGATTTGAGGCTCTAGATAGCTCAGTCGGTAAAATTTCACTTATAGACAAGTGCGCCCTGTGTTCCTAATCAAAGAACGCCGGGAACGATTTCTATGTCATTTGGCCTTCAAAATGCCACATAAAATAATAAAACGTTTCAACGTCTTGTAGAGTTTTCCCCGTTTTCTAGACTCATGTTTTTCGAAGAAACCAATACGAGCGGTATCCAAGATAGAGAGTTATCTGCTGCTTCTTCCTCGTGAAGAAACCAATTCAAACCATTCCAAGCAAACCAATTACAACCTTCGCTTTCAAGAGGATTCGGATGCCAAAAGAAAATAGATACTAAAATTGGTGTCAGCCGACTTGCCAATTGAGCTAACCTAAACAAAGGTATATGATAACCCAGGGAATCTCTGCAGCTAATTTGCAGCTCTAGTGCTACACTAATGTGGTGTGAATGCAGAACCCAAATAGTGCGCGGTTTCTCTTGTTTGTGTAGAGCAAAGCTGATCTTGCGTTGTTCAGGGTTTGTATGTTTGCGCTGGAAATGGCACAATACAAGTAATAAAGAGAAGTCTTCGTTAACTCGTTCATACCAGATATAATTGTCTTAATGTGTTTACACAAGCCTGAACACCCACGTCTTTGCGAGTTTCAGTAGAAGCATTGATCTATATAATGCGCCAAATAACTTTTGTTGCTGTTTCGTTTTGTTTTTCTTGTTGTTGTTGTGGTTGTTACTGTTGTTGTTTTTTTAGGGGTGTTATTTTTGTGTTTATTTGTTATTTTGTTGCTGTTGCGTGTGTGGGGTTTTTTCCTGTCTTTTTATGTTTTGCTTTTGTTTTGTTTTGTTGTTGAGTGTTATTTTTGTTTATTTGTTTGTTGTTGTTTTTTCTTCATTTGAGGGAAGGGGTGCCATTCCATCTGTACCTCAAAACCTTCTGAACCCATCCCGTTTTCCTAGCAGTCAGACACGCTCCTCTTGATAATATCACTCGATTACTTCATTGCATAGGCAAGGCTTGGCTAAAAAAGATAACAATAGGTTCCACAGAAATTTGTCATTTAGGAATTACACCCTGCAAGTATAATATTATTGATGAGTTGCTTATGACTATTCTTCCTCCCCCTTGTACAATTTGCTCATGAGCCCCCCTCCCCCCTTTTTTTCTGAGCTGAAGCTAAAAAATTAGATAAAAAAGAGAATAGTCTTATTTGTGAAAAGCTAACTAAAAAGGTTTGATTTTTATGTATCTTGTTAATGTTGGTGGTGGTGGTGTTTTTCTCTATCGATGGTTCTTTATTTGTAAGACTTTAACAAACGCCCCATAGTACACTTTTTCAGACAGCTCCAAGTCTCTTTTATTTCTTTAATCTTCCAACCAGATTTTCCTATCTCCATCTATGTACTCTTTCTTTCTCATTCTCCCTATCCCTATCTCTCTCCTTCTCTCTTTTTTCTTTCTCTCTCCTTATCTCTCTCTTTCTCTCTCTTTCCTTGCGCTATCTATCTATCTATCTATCTATCTATCTATCTATCTATCTATCTATCTATCTATCTATCTATCTATCTATCTATCTATCTATCCATCTATCTATCTATCTATATATCTATCTATCTATCTATCTATCTATCTATCTATCTATCTATCTATTTATCTCTTTCTTTCGCGCGCGCTTTCTTTCTTTTACCGCCTCTCACTGTATACTGGAGCGCTGTAATTGTATAAATAAAATAGCTTATTGTGCGTTTGGTCTTAATTGCTTTCTGTCAATTATAAGCTATTCAATTTCACCAAATTATAGGCCTATTTGTCTTTCCAGTAATTTCTAGGCTAAAACTGCAGCTTTTGCATTCAATTAGAATTTTGAGCAACCTCTTTTACAACCATTTGTTTCCCTTTTTTTAAAAAGCTCAGCTACTCGCGTTGAAAGTTATTTATGAGCCGTCACTTCTGCAGTCTGAACAGGTAAACTGTTTCCTGCGCAGTCTATAATCTGACATGCTGTTTGAATTACCAGGCATACACTTATGTCGGCTATGCTGCCGTTTGACGCTGAAGACATTTACTCTTTTGTTCAGAGTATCAAATTTCCCACTTGATGGGCCTTTAATGGTGCAACTGACAGCCAAAGCGAATTGCTCTTGCTGTGACGATGAGCTTGATTTATGGTTTTTCCCAAATCTTTTTCCACTAAATACTTCTGTGTAGAATAACAAAAATCATGCACTGCTAAGATAAAGAGAGAGCATGATTGTACATGTAACGCGTAATTGAATTTGCGTTTGCATGTTTGTTTTTTGTTCGAATTTGATTTATAATTGCTTGCTTCATCTTCATCACTCTAACAAAGGTTTGCATCATGCATTTAAAAAGAGAGCAAATGTGATAAATACAAAAATTTTCGTTCAATGTACATTCTTTACAAGTAATGATTTCTGCATATGTGTTGAAAATGAAGCGCATTGACTAAGCAAGCAAATATAAAAAGGGTTGGGGAAGAGAGAGAGGGATAGAGAGAGAGAGAGAGAGAGATAGAGAGAGAGAGAGAGATGGAGGGAGGGAGAGAGAGTAAGATGTGGTAATGTCATATTTATTTACTGATCGCAATGGCTTACTTGCCCCTTAAATTTCCAAGTATTTGTTACACTGTTAAAAACGTGATCAAAATGCAAGTATAAAGGGGGTGGGGAAGAGAGAGAGAAAGAGAGCTATGCTCATAACATGACTATAATGTCATACTGTTTGCTCAATGTACTGTTAATCCATAAAGTTTATTTTATCGTCTCTTATGTTATTTTATGTTTTTGATTAGCATATCAAGCAACAATGTA
Organism: Elysia chlorotica; assembly: GCA_003991915.1. Classification (NCBI taxonomy): domain Eukaryota; kingdom Metazoa; phylum Mollusca; class Gastropoda; family Plakobranchidae; genus Elysia; species Elysia chlorotica. Next base: position 16,765 of record RQTK01000818.1, read on the forward strand.
TTACAATGAGTAATGTTGAACAGTGCGAATATTCAATGTTTTAAGGAATGACACAGAACAAAAGCTCTACAGGTACAGCAAAACGATGTTACGGAGATTTTAAAGCGATTTTGTCTTATATATATAACCTATGTCTTCCAACCCAGTGAAGCAACACTTAATGAATCCACTTTATCCGTGGAAAAGCAGAACATTCAAGAACAAAAAAGCCTCGTATAGTTGTATATATTGCTTTAATCAGGAGTGAATAACAAAGTAAATTATAAACCTCATGGGTAAAACTGTTTCGTCACAATGGAGTGGAAAAAATGTTCCATAGATAATTTCGATCTAAGCGTTTTCCTCTATACAAAGATCGGGAATCAGAAAACTACCACCAAAGTGTTTTTCTGTATACATAGACCTAGAATCCAGGCCCTAAACAAAACACATAAAGAGAACAAGCAATAAGTACAACTGCCGACCAGCGGCGCCTACGCTCATGCCTATCTGATGCAGGGGGAGATAGCGAGGTGGCACTTAAAGCCACGAGCGTGTGTACTGACTATACTGTTCTCTCCCAGGAGAGACTGTAAAAGATGGGCAAATCTGATAAAACAACGAGTGGAAGTCATTTCTCGTATGGGTTCTTTCCATTTTCGGACCTACCACCTATTTTTTCAACAAGATGTACCTCCTGTATATAATTATGTTCTCTCCTTTGCCATTTTTCTGTTCTTCTTTTCTGCAACAAAAGATTCTTCCGGGTATGTTCTTTTTTTTACTAGTTAAACTACTACTACTACTACTACTACTACTACTACTACTACTACTACTACTACTACTACTACTACTACTACTACTACTACTACTACTACTACTGCTACTTCTTGCACCTTCTTATATTGCTCTTACTCCTTGTACTTCTTGCCTGATGGTCGAGTAATAGAAGTATTAGTTTTAGCGTGGAATATGGCAAGCTCTTTGGATCTTTTCATTGCATGTGTTCTTTTTTCTTTTGTAAGGCTACTTTTTGAAGTTTTATTTCCTGTGTCTTATCTCAACGAGGCTTTTCTTCTTTACATTTAGAATCTGAGTGGAACATTCATTTTTATTGATAGGAAGACACTTTTGACGGATCCGCCCATAACTTCAATGTAGGCCTACTTTTGTCGCTGATAAAAATAAATTATTAGTATTGCTGATTGGAAACTATCTTGATTCTTTAGACTCGTCACAATTACAATGTTTTTAATTAGTGCGCTTTATAAACATATTCGTTAAAATTATTATTAGTTCAACAATTTATAACCCAACTGTGGAAAACAAAGCTTAAAACTCTACAAATTCACAACAGCTATCTAATTGGATTAGCATAGCAAAAAGTTCCTTTTATCATAAATTAAAACAATCTGTTACATATTTTTTCTCGCGTGTTTCCATTTAAATTATTTTCGGTTGAATTTTGTGCATATCCGAGAATACCATATAAAAAAAAACTGACGCAGTAAAATAATAGTAAGAACTAAACCAAGATTAGTACTGGCTTGTGCAAAATTCTTTTGTCAACAGTCATTCAAATCTGACGCTGCCTTGAAAAAAAATCTTTATCTTTTTTAGTTTGTTTTTTTTTTAAGAAAGAAAAATACGAAGAACTGTTACTGTTTACTATAGTTATGTTGTGATTGTCTAGTTAGAACTATGCCTGTTCTTGGAATTTCGGATATTTTCTCTTACGCAAGTTTAGCGATATCTTCAAATAAGTTATAAAAATACTAAATATATAGCGCTTTAGAAATTAGATTGGTTATCCAACTCAGATAAAGATATTATATGCACATGATTTGTTTTTCAATCTAATTTATAAATTATGCAATTGCAAAAAGAAATTTGAAAAATAGCAGTATAAGAGTCGCACGAGAGCAATGCGTAAAATTAATTCAACTTCAAAACTCACCAAGTAGGAATATAAGTCCGAGAGATACCAATGTTTTTGAAATTGTATGAAAATTTACTGCTCTGGGGCGCAACATTGCCTGTTTTATTGAATGTTTCCCTCACTGTAAATATGTACAAATTATAATTACTTTCACAAAGCAATTTGAATTCTACATTCAGTCGTCATGGAATTTGGCAGTAAACTAATAAAAAGTTTGTGTAAGATAGTTCGTCAATGCGATGTCTATATTTATTTATTTTAATACTTTTCCACACACACAAAAAACTAAATAAGTCTATTCGGAGATAAGGCTCCAGCCTGGATAAAGAACGGGGATCTCCGGGTCGTTAGTCGAGAACACTAACCAACTTCACAACCAGCGCTGCCGTTTGTATTTACACAACGCGCGTAAATCATGTTTATGTGTTCTTGTGTCTACACCCGAAAGATGTGAGTAATGTTGGTATCCCTGGCCCATCTAGATCTGTCTCTCGCGATACATTGGCATCGGGCGCGTGAAAACCAACGCTCACTCCGTCAGACTTGCAAAGATTTCACGCTGCTACGCTTGCTCACTCTTATACAGAGAAGAATAAAAAATAATATGGATATGTTTGAGACAGGCCTATTTATTTTGTTTTATTACAATTACTGTTATAATTATTATTATTGTTGTATGATAATAATGTAAAGTAATTAGATCATTATCACCCTGCTTATTATGCAAAAAGGTGTTCACTTCAGTCAAATGGGTGACTTTGCCAGTTTTTTTTTTGTTTTGTTTTTTGGCGGGGGAGTGTTGTTTGTTTTGTTTTTGTTTTTTGTTCTTGTTTTTGTTTTGTTTTTGTTTTGTAGGTTTTTTTTGTTTGTTTGTTTTTATTTTGTTTGTTTTTTTTTTGTTTTGTTTGTTTTTTTTTTTTTTTTTTTTTGTTTTTTTTTTTGGGGGGGGGGGCATTGCTCTTTTTCAACCGATCTATCGATCGATCGAATTATTTATCTATATCTATATCTATCTATCTGTATTATTTCGCTCTGGTTCTTTTTTCATATGAATTTACGTATTTTCGTTGTTTTTGTTTTGTTGTAGTTGGATTTGTTATTGTTGTTGTTGTCGCTCACTTTTTAGTGATGTGGTTTTGGTCTTTTTTGTTTTCGAGGAGAGTTGCAAAAAATGTATCACAAAACACTTAGAACTGAAAGTATTGCAATAACGTACATAATGCTTGTCTTATTCCCAGTACGCCTATAACAACACTACGGAATAACTTTCTGCAGGTTAAAATCCATGATCGTTCTAAAACGAAAAGAGATTTAAAAAGAATGTATCAAAACAAAAAGGGTAGGGGCCTACAAAGAAATCCATCTTGTAAATCTGTTCACACTGAAAAAAAACTGCATGCCCCTATCGCTTCTAATTCGTAACATTCATTTCGTTCTCCAGATCTAAGGCAGACCTGGTATGGTGCGCTGTACCTAACGGCTCCCCCGTCTGCTCCGGGTTTGATGCGAATGCCACATATCTCATCATAATAAGTTAAGTTGGCGCCCAAAGCTAAGGAGCTATGTCTGCTCCGCTATATCATCTATCTTACCTATTCAGGAGTAACCTCCCCTTGCATAGAAACGCCCAACTCGTTTGTTTTGAAGTCTTTCTGAAGCAATAACCATAATTCATGTCTGCAGTTATGGTTTATCTTGATCTAATAGACATTCTGTGAGAGTGCAATAGCAATGTTTATTCCATGCAGCTAGACTGTCTGTTTGAAGCAACATCCAGTCCAGTGCAACGTAAAGATGAAATTTTCATTATTATTTAATCATTTTCAAATGAAAAATACTTACGGGTTGGATTGGTGTCCGTATAATCATTATGATGGGCCCGGACCACAAAAATCTATTTTTAGAATTATGCGGCTGGACCAGTAGTCCTGATAACAGTCTAATAATTAATATACCCCCTCTCTCAACACGTTTAAAATGCCAAACTTTAGTCTTGGGGCAGTAGTCGAATATGGTACACTTTGAACAGATAAAGGACAATATACTCGAATATGCGTTCTTTCTCCGCCCATAGTATATTTTTAAGGCAGGATGAGATGAGATTGTTTTGGCAGTTTACGAACATTTTGTTGATTACTTCACTGCCGTCATATGGCGATCTGGTTGTGGGCGGGATTTTTCAGTAACTATAATATCTAAACAGCTCCCTCGTTTGCCTATCCATTACCACTGGAGTTCCTTAAATATAGAAACAAAATACTCTATAATGACCTTTGTTTCTGTGTGGGTATAACAAAGTACGCAAAGATGGGCTCTTCAGGACCTAGTTAATATGTTGTAGAAACTTTTTTTGTTGGTTAACGCACGAGAACATTACCGGCACGCCCAATCGTTCCTCCTTTTCTAAGCTTACAGTAATATGTGAGTTGATTTGTGTTGAGTTTGTTTAACGTCTAACTTATATAGGTTATATTGTAGACGGGCCCCAAGAAAAACGTCTGACAATTTTATGTGCTGCCACATGGCGGGAATGCCACGACTCCTGTCTCAGCTGGCCACATTATACTGACGCCGACCCAACCAGTAACAGGAGACTGAATCGAACAAATACATCTTCCAACCGTGAGGCTCGAACCGCGGACCTACCGATCTGGAGATCAAGTTTATACCACTTGAGCCAGTTCGCCTATTAATATGGAAAGATAAAGGCGTTCTAATTTTGTAGAAAGTGAGCTTCTTTTTCTTTAGTTGTTTATTTACATCTTTTTTGTAATCAGTTGTTACATGTTGACAGCCTAAAATAATAGTCCGTATTTCCACAGGTCAATCATAGCACCGGACACTTTCATACATGTACTTTTAAACGCCGAGTAAGTGTGGAGTAAGTTTAGCACACTCTAAGCGTTTGTAATGATTCCCATAATCGTCAACGCGCAGTAGAAAGTTACTGGTCGGACTTAAGTCTTTTTTTTTTTTCAAACTTCTTGCGGGTGGCTGCTTTATTTGGGCCGCCATAGATCATGAGGGTTGTTTTTATCGACATAAATTTTTCTTGCATTTGTTAAATATGAGGCTATATACGTAATCCTGACTAAATGTATATATGCGGTTTGATACAAATTACATGAGAAATTGTCTTTTAAACATCAAATACCAAGAAAAAATATGCCTACTTTGAATTTGACGCGGACGCTCTCTTCCCACTCAGCATTTCTGAGTATTCCAAATAAGATGACCGGACTTCCTGGGCGATAGAAGCTTTTGGCTTTCATGAAATTCATTGCAGCTTGCAGGTAGGCCTACATACTTTTATTGTTCAGTTGAAAGTGTTTAGTACTGCTTGATCCTAAGAAATAAGATTAGGTATATGGCAAATGCGACACAAAATATAGACTTCACACTGTTTTTACAGATATTATGCTCCTCTTGTATCACGCAGAGCATAAGGTTTTTGATTCTTATTATCAGAATACCACGCCAATCATAGGATCTGTGCTTCTATTTGTCAAAATACCACGCCAATCATAGGATCTGTGCTTCTATTTGTCAAAATACCACGCCGATCATAGGTTCGTGCTTCTATTTGTCAAAATACCACGCCGATCATAGGTTCGTGCTTCTATTTGTCAGAATACCACGCAGATCATAGGGCTCGTGATTATATTTGTAAAACTACCACGCCGATAATAGATCTCGTGCTTCTATTTATCACAATACCACGCCGATCATAGGGCTCGTGCTTCTATTTATCAAAATACCACGCCGATCATAGGGCTCGTGCTTCTATTTATCAAAATACCACGCCGATCATAGGGCTCGTGATTCTATTTATCAGAATTCCGTGCAGATCATAGGGTTTGTGCTTCTATTTATCGGAAATTCACGCAGACAATAGGTTTTGTGCTTATATTTATCAGAATTGCAAGCAAATTATAGGCTTTGTGATATTATTTATCGAAAAATTACGCTGATAATACATTTTATGCTTCTCCTTTATTGCACGAAATCAAAATATAAGGAATCTTCCCTAGATAGGAATACCACGTACATTGTAGTTACTAATATTATTCTGTGGGGTTTTTTTAACTCAAAAATTATGGAAACGGTAAAGTATTTCTTCGGATGGAAGAGATATTCATTGGGTACTTTTTTCAGCCACTTAGCTAAACATGTAAACTGCGTTTAAAATACAAAGAGACAGTACAGTTTGCCTCTTAACGACAATGTTTCGGTGATTTCGGCTGTATTTTTATGGCCTCGGGTCCAAGACATTTCTCGATAAAGGAGTACATAGTAGAAGGATGTTTCTCTATCGTTAAAAAATTAATGTCATGAAGCTGAAAGTCTTATTGCCTTCAACTGTTTTAAGGACACCAAGACATTGAGGGGATTATCTACGAAGGATTACCATGCAGACAAAAGACTCTCTCCTTGTCCAAGGCATTAAGCTGAAAGTGTCATTAAAAAGGACCTTGGCCGAATTAAGCAAGAAATGAGGACTTTTTAAAAAGGCTGACGATAGACCAATAGAATAATAGATAAGCATGTGATAAGCAGGACAGTATCACAAGGCCATAAAACCATCAATGAGAAAAAAGCAGGATTACAACTCATTAAGACTTGAAGACGTTAAGAACTGTTAATGGGGTCAACTTCGAAAATATGTCCAATATAGAAATAGACAGCGGGATATCGGTTTTTGGATCACACTACCAAAGGTGGAGGGCAATGATGATGATGATGATGATGATGATGATGATGATGATGATGATGATGATGATGATGATGATGATGATGATGATGATGATGATGATGATGATGATGATGATGATGATGATGATGAAGATGATGATGATATGATGATGATGATGATGATGATAATGATGATGGCGCTCCTGAGATAGTATATAAATAAAACACGTAGGTTATAAATAGCTAATTATTCATTTTATATCGATTTTGCCTTCTCACAATGTATCAATCTCTCACATACTAATGATAAAAGAAAATTAAAAAGCAGGGTTCAAATAATGGGTAATCACAGAAAAACTGACGATGAATACGAACGTTTTAGTCGTTAAATCTGTCAAAAAGCTGAGAGTTGTGATTTATACTCTTCTATTTTCAGTTACAAAAGATTTGCCTCGCAGAGGTCAACTACAGTATGGTTTCAACGATTTTTGTTTTCGATTGGACTACACGTCTTGTATTCACTATGCTTACTTAACTCAACCCAGAAGCATAACAGCAAAAGGCAAACTTTTTCTACCAGGACACAGGTTTGTTTCTCATAGCGACATGTAAACAGTGGACATTAAAAGCACACGTTTCACCGCCTCTATTAATTTTTCATTCACGTGCACAAAATTCTCTCTCTCTCTCTCTCTCTCTCTCTCTCTCTCTCTCTCTATCTCT
>RQTK01000818.1:25050-99529 GCA_003991915.1 Elysia chlorotica
TAATAATAATAATAATAATAATAATAATAATAATAATAATAATAATAATAATAATAATAATAATAATAATAACAACAACAACAACATAATATAGCGCACTTCCATGAACTATCATGCTCAATGCGCTTAACAATTTACATTATCACAATTACAAAAGAATCATAACCATAAACTATAATGATGACACAATACAATATTATATTCAAACGCCACAAGGAATCGTCAGAGGTGTTTACAACATTCACAGGTTCAATTTCGATCATCAAAGAGGTATAACTTTAGCATGCGTTTATAAAAGTCCGTGAAAGGTGCCTCACTTATGTTTTTGTGGGCGGTTGTCCATACTTTGGGACCGATATAGTAAAAAGATCGCTGACCAGTTAATTTAGAATATCTATATAGTACAACAATAATGGTTTTATCAGCTGAATTTCTAAGCTGCCTAACAGGTACATACATCTTTAGACGGCCAGAAAGATACGTAGGTGCCATCTGATTGAGGCATTTATAGCAAATTATGCACAACGTGTACAGTATCCTTTTACAGGCAACCAATGTAGATGTTATAGAATAGGGCTAATGTGCTCACGTGTTTTTTTTTTAATTCTCATAGTAAGTCTTGCTGGGTGATTTTGAACCACTTTCAATCGATTAATAGTGTCGTTGGGGAGAGATGCCAATAAAGAGTTACAGTAATCAAGTTTAGATAATATCAAAGATGTAACAAGGGTCTTGGTCACATTCTCATTTAAACAGGTTCGTATGCTTGCAATTTTCCTAATCTGAAATATAGCTTCTTACAGAGGTTATCATTATTATATCGTTGAAAGTCTTCTATGTAAAAAAAAATGTGTGTTTTGATGGGCAGGTGGGTGTTAAACGCTATGTCTCAAGTCTAATTAATGTCTAAAAGGTTTAAAAGTTATGCTGTAGTGTAACACACAGGCATTGTGGTGGTGGTGGTGGCTGTGGTGGTGGTGGTGAAAGTGGTGGGGTTTTATGGGGCTTTTTGGCTTTGTTTTGCTTTGTTGGATTTTTTTCTTCTTTTTAATGAATTTCTGCTTGTCTTCCAATCCTTAAAAAACAGCTATGCAGTCTGCTGATAGCCTCTTACTTATGTTCAGTATAATGTGACCGGCTGAGACAGGACTCATTGTATCCCCGCCCTGTCTCGTGTGTGGCAGCACTTAAAATTGTCAGACGTCCGTCTTGGGGCCCGTCCACAATATAGCCTATATAGTGCTGCTGCTGTTGCTATAACCAACCCAACCAACCAACCAACCTTACTTATGTGTGTAATTTTTAACAGAATTGAAATGAGTACTGGCACCTTTATTGGAGCTCACTATCGCCCAGAGGCAGGCCTGGTCTTGTGGGATGACGACACATTGCCCAGGTCGGACACGCCGTTCTTCAACAGCCCACCCACTGCCCAGGCTTGGTATCCTTGTGCCCGTATGGATTACACTGGGATGCTCAGTATGGGAGATGGAGTTGGATCTAAATTTGGATTGTGTGGATACCGTAAGTTAGGTTTAATTGCTAAGCTTTTAATTTGAGGAATAAAATTTATTGTTATGGTATTAATTGCTAAGTCGTTATGCCTCTGTTTCTCTTTGTGTTCTGTTTTTTTTATGTCTCTATACTTCGCTTATCTATGTTTGTTTCATCTGTCTGTCTGATTCTCTCTCTCTCCTTCTTTCTCTCTCTCTCTCTCTCTCTCTCTCTCTCTCTCTCTCTCTCTCTCTCTCTCTCTCTCTCACTCACTCACTCTCTCTCTCTTCTTTTCTCTCACCCTTTAGCCAGTCAAATAACCCCAAATGTGGATCGTACATCAAAGTCCAGAGTTTCACCGATTGAACCATCTGGCACCAAACTATGGCATGAGAGTTGTTTCATTTTACAATCAGAGAAAATGTCTAAAATCTCTCCATTTCTGCTCTTCTTCATTCTTTAAGCTTTTCTCAAACACGATAATTACAAAACTATTGTGAACAAAAAATACAGTCGAGCATAGTCTTGTAAACTAAGAGGACTTGGGGGGTTAAATCTTATAGGGTATAATACCATAAATGGTAATTCGTGTTGTTTATTTTTCCAAATGTTGACCATATAATATTGATTTGGACTGGTTTGCAAGAAATAACATCTCTTTCCTACCTAAAGCCTCATTTACCTTTTCATATTTAGATATTGGGGATTTTCTGAAATGCGGAGGAGATGGTGACCATCGTGTAACTCCGCCTCCAATGTATAATTTTAGTTGGCTTAAATTCTGCAGAACATTAATTTGTAGCCTCTTTGTTTCAGACTGTAGGAAAAAGGAGGTTTGGCTGTCATCTTTTCAGTCCACTCTCTCGGTTTAGCACATAAACAGCTATTATAATCGCAATCATAACTCGCTTTCTCGGGAAATGAAAAAGTAATAAAGCAAGAAGGCGTCATTAAATATCAATAAAGAAAATGTCGTCTTTTAACATTAAAATATAATGTTTGCCGCGTTTATGTTGCAAACATTATATTTTATATTATACGCGTGTTTTAAATGGTATTGTTTCAGAGCGTTCAAGAACAAAGCGTGTAGCAACAATGCGACGAAATAAGATATTAATGTTTAATAAATGAAAACTGAATTTTTCAGGACAAAAAAGGATAGAGATCGTTAACCCCTGAGACAAAGGCGGTTGACATTAAGTAACGAGTATGGCCACGATCTCAATCCAATTCGAGATTTTTTAAACAACATTTGTACATTGCTGCATCCATAATCATGTCACTGTTTAATCTAAAATGTATTTGTTGGCTAAGTTGTTGATTATTTTTTTTAATTGAATTTTTTCCCAGACAAAAATCGCGCCACGGAGAGCAGGGGCACTACTCTGAGAAACCAGGAGCTGCAGACGACATCGGAAACAATTGTCTCTGTGAGCCGTACGTTAAGTTTCGGGGAGTGCGCAGTGCTGTGCGGGATGGTGCACGACTGCCGCGCAGCCAAGTTTAACTCTGATCTGTCGAGATGCGTATTAATCGGAGAATACACGTCATCAGGCAACATAGCAAACCCGAAAGTTTCTACCTTCGTCAGGGAGACTTTTTTATCGGTGGATAGCGCAAAATGATGCAAAACAAAATATTTGAACTCGAAGCATGGAGTAATAGTAAGCTATGACTCGAAGACAATAAACAAAAACAGTGCATACTGTGTTTTTGTCATTTTTTTCATATTTACAACTACAACGTTTGAAAGCTATGATTAAGTGAGTGTAATCCGCTATAGCCGTTGTGTGAATTTGATAACATGCATGTCTGTAGTTGGTTAGCATTGTAGTGTAACGTAAAAGCCTTAGGTGTCATTTTGACAGAAGCACGCTACGAACTTTTTGCTGCCTATTACAATATTAAAGCCATTATATATTATATATAAGCCATTCTGACCAGCCTCAAACACAAACTAAGTTATGTCCGGCAAGTCTAGCTTATTCTTTTATCTTGAAAGGGATGTCCGCTGTCGCAGCTGTTGTTAGACGTCCGTCTTGGGGCCCGTCCACAATATAGCCTATAAATTATACTGCTGATGTTGGACGTTAAAACCAACTCAACTGTCGCAGCTGTGTAACAGAGCGCATGTGGATGCATTGACTGTTTAGCGTGTCAAACATTGTTCGTGGTATTGTGCTTTATAGACATCCAGAAGGCAGCCGGATCCTTTTTTTCAGTTTGTTAATATGAACTTTCATTTATATTCCCGCTTTCAATTGCTATGCTGTTTGACATCTCTCCTTGACCACCAAATACATGTACACAGAATATTCATTAGGATTTGAGAGGCATGCTTCCCGACCAACCTTTTTGGGAGGCAAAATGCCATACATGGGTGTGAAAACCATTAAATTTTCACATTGATGCTTGCGTGCATACATATTTCAGTTGAGTTGCGTTGCTATACTTTTTTATGCGCCTGTAAAAATGGATCTTTCCCTGGTAAAAATAAGACTTCTGCCTACTTTAATAATAATAATAAAAAATAACAACAACGTTGTGTTGAGACTTGGAAATAATGTTGAAATAAGTGTGTATAGTTGGCTCTTGTGCTGTCTCTCCGTGTTACTACTATGCATTACGTTATTGCTTTGCTGAGCTTTTTACAAGGTGCTTATTTAGAGTTTTGAGAAAGGATTGAAAGAGCTGACATTGTGAATTTCCCTTCAATGGTTGTGAATTGTTATGCTCTGCGATTTAGTGGCTGTAAACACATCAATCTGGGGAAATGTTGAAAGAAACTGGGAGCGTTGGTGGCTCGATCAGTGGAGCTCTTGGGTAGCAAGCAGGAGGTGCACAGTTCGATCTCACACTGTAATGCCTGTCTACATTTCCATTTTTCGGGAATTACTAGATGACGTAAAAATAAGACAACTCAAGAGAGAGAGAGAGATAGAGAGAGAGGGAGAGAGAGAGAGAGAGAGAGAGAGAGAGAGAGAGAGATTATAGATGAGATGGGTAAGATGTATGTGCTGACAAGTGGAATCGTATGTTGGAGTCCGTAATCTCTGAGATTAGGCGGGTTGGTAGGAAAATCTAATAATCATGTGATACCTAAAATCCGTAAAATGCTACCGACTTTTTAGCTCTCTCACCAGTCCTTGCTTAATTGTTTCTGAGTAATTTGTGGGAGCACTGGTTCTCGATAAAACTGAGCTTACTTTTAGAGAAATTTAACGTGACAAAGCCTCAAAAGGCGATTTCCTATGCTTAATTACATTCATTACAGTCATGAGAAGCCGCACCTACAAGTAGAGGGTTCTAATCCCATAAAGCGCAATCATACTTCTGTCATTTTCACTAAAAGCTTACTTCTATCCAGTGTGGAAGAATGCCTAAACGTTATAGATCTACTTCTCGTTATATATGTGGATTTGTATATAACCAAACTTTGCTAAAACGAAACCAACGCTTCGTTATTCGTCTTTAAATTCAGTATGATGGAGGTACTGGACAAACTGAGTTCTAGCAAAGCTGAAAGGACAGCAAACTGGAACCTTGTTTTACACTCCATGAAGATGCTTCCTTATCTTGCAGCTTCTGTCGAGCAAATGGCACGCTCTGTATGCTAAATGCAGGTAGATTTAACGTCAGAAAACTGGGGGCGCGATAGCCCTGAGGTAAAACATCAGCTCCCGACACAGGGAGGTCGTGGTTCGAGCCCCGCTCTGGCGATTCCACCCCCTACTGGTGACTTACTGAGACCGGAGCCATGGTATCCCCGCACAGTCTATGTGGTGAGCACGTACAATTGTCAGAACTTAGATGTTAGTCTTGGGGCCCCTGCACAATATAGTGCCGACATTGGATGATAAGCAAACAAACAAAATAAACCGTGAAAAAATGCAGGCATTATAAAAACATCATTCGAAAGTATTCCGGCATCATGTGCTCAGTTGAAGAGGCTTCGTTTAAATGCATATTTTGATTTGAACAGCCTGTGAGGGCAAATCAACAATACAGGTAACTGAAACGTGTTGACAGAAATAACTACATCTAGGCTTGCTCGTGTGTTTTGTTCATTATCATTATTATTGTATTCAGAAATTGTAACTTTGTGCTGTGCTCTTAATCCAAATCAACGCGTCTTGTTTTTATTTTGCATTGAGTGTAGAAAAATGTAGAGAAATGTATTTGGCAGTACGTAGGATTTAATGTGTTTGTTGTCTTTTTTATAGAGCAAACAGTCTACTCCTTAGCTATGTTTTCAATGGTTTTATAAATGGAGTTAATGTCTTTGCATGTGGTAATTTGAGATATCCATTCATTCTCTGAGTACCTTTATCAACGTAATCACCATTCACCAACAATATCATTTCGCCCAATATGAGACAGGCCTACGTTTCTTTTTTTTTTTCTATTTATATCTAAATAAAATACGCAAGTAGGCCCTATTTGATACACGTGGCTGCTTTCATTTATTTTTGAAAACATGTTTTTAAGAGAAGTTATTTAGCCCCTGTATAAAACTAAATTACATGTAGAGGTTTGAGTTTAATACATCTTAGTGGAAAAATTCATGTGGCAATAAACACTTAGTCATCTTTAAAATAGGTAGCATTAAAAATTACCAGGCGCAGTATGTGAACTCAAGGAGCATGATAGCCCTGGGGTTGGAACGTCGGCTTCCTAAGCACAGCAGATCCGAGTTCGAGCCCTATCGGGTAGGCTACTCTAGGAGCCGCGTATTTTTTTTTCCAATTGGTTGGGTTGGTGTCAGTATAATAATGTGCAGAGACAGTCCAGGTATCTGGGTTCCTATCGCCGTATTTATGATCATCACATGCTGTGCGATCCATACAACTGTAACGTATTGTATAATTACACCACATCGGTGTGGGTCTTTCTTTCTCTCATTCAGTCATTTGCTTCGTATCTAAACAGTCTTCGTTTAGTTTGCTCTATGGATGCCAATATCGTAGGCTAGCCTAAGGCTTTTTTTAACCAAAAGAGACATTAAACTAGGAGAGGAATTCGCTCTCTATGAACAAAGAAAAGGGGATCCCTCTTCCTTAACCTGTGAAGGTTGTGTTGCAAACTGCGATGCTGATTACTGAACGCAGAAAAATAAGTAATCATACGCAGTACGCACTTCGCAGATCATGGATGCTCCTTTCGCTTTTGCTTTCTAACTAGACGATATCTCAAACTGTAAACAATAATATTTCATCAGATGAAAGATTGGCCCCTCTAAGTTAAAATGAAGTAGCTGAGTTCGTTCAAATTGTAGATCTGGATACACATTTCGCTGCGAATATTATTTTAGATATGTAGACTTACGTTCCCGTTAGATTACTAAAATTGAGAATACCGTACATGTAGTTCATTTCTAATTCTAATGAGTCAACACTTCTGTCTACCGCCTGTTTGAGTGTCAGATTCAGGAGTCTATGGATAGAATGTACAGACATGACGTATCTTACGTCTCATCTCAAGCATTCTTATTACGACGAGACGTAAGCTACGTCTTGTTTGTGCATTCTACCTTAGATCTAAAATCTAGGAGTAGAATACCCAAACAGGACTGTTTGACACCATCTAAGTACGATCATGTAATTTTAGAAGGAGATTTTTATAAGTGTTGCTTAGCGTGCCATGACAGCACTGTATAGCCTATAGGCTGTATTGTGGTCAGGTCCCAAGGCAAACATCTGGCAAGTTTATGTAGAGACAGTGCAGGGATACCATGACTCTGTCTCAGCCTGTCATATGTATTAAACTGACACCAATTCTTAGAACCAGTAGGAAACGAAACGCCAGAGCTAGGCTCAAACCACAAACCTCCTGCTTCAAAAGCTGATGTTCTACCCCAGGGCTACCGGAGGGAGGTACAATGTACTGTATTGGCAGCACAGAGACACTCATGGTTTCAACAAACCTTGCATCCAACGAACTAGTTTGTTGAGTCCGAGGTAGCTGCCAACAGAAGGCACGTAGAGGTGGAAAGAGAAGATAGTAAGAGAAATCTTGAGAAAGGGAAGGGAAGAAGTAAAAGAAAGATTTGAAATGTATATTTATAATTAAAAGAGAAATGGGGAAAAGTTTCAAAACAGCAGAAAGAAAGAGGTTAGAATAGAGAGAGAGATAGAATAAATAAAAGAAATAGCTAGTAGTTTTTTACTTGACGCCACAATTAAGAACCTCTGCATCACAAGACAAAATTTGAGTTTGGAATAGGCCTCTGATTATCTTACTTGACTCAAGAACACTTTGGCAACGATTGTGATTTAAAATCACTAGGATGGCGTTTAAAGTTAAAATTAAGCAGCATGAAAGTATTGAAGCTAATGACACAATAGACACTGACATAAGTTAAAGGTCAGAATTCTTTAAGGCATTTAAAATTTACATAAGTTTGATTTTGGAAATTCTAAAAATTTTGCCCTAACCATGGTTACGATTTTATGCAAATTATATAATTACAATGTGCAATGAAAGAAATTTAATTTTCTTTTCATGAATAGTTTATTTGTTTGAGAAACAGCATTTTATAAAGATGAGCAAGCAAAGAAATGTTTTGGCTTTCTCTCATGGTGCAACGCATCAGTTATAATAAAACTGTTTAGAACTCTCCAATCTGAACTATTCTTTGAGAATGATGTATTCTGCCCACGTGAAAGTGTCGCAGTTTTTGTCAAGACCATGTTGGAGTTCCAATCATCTCGGAGTTATGAGCAGCAGGTGATCTGATTTTCTTTCACTCTTTTCATTTGTTTATTGTTTTATATTATATTTAATAAAAGTATCTTAACTCTTTAAACCCGAGCGATTGCAGTGTGTAGCCTGTAAAATCACAAAAAAATGATGGAAAACGAAAATGGCCTCTAAAGCCTACGTCAAATTATGAAATGGTCTTAAAGAGTTAACTAAGCTTCTTATATTATTTATGTTCTTTTTTACTTTTTTACAGAAGACCTGTCTAAAATTTACTCTGTTTTCTTCCTCTTCCCTTTCAGATTTATGTTACAATGGCGTTACTCAAGCTCCAGCCCAAATCCCAAGCCAAATGTCTCAGGCAAGAGGAAGATGTTGCTGATTCTGGGAACAGGCTGGGGAAGTTACAGTGTCTTCAAGACCATTGACAAGAAGCTTTATGATGTGATGGTTGTCAGTCCAAGGAACCACTTCTTGTTCACACCTCTCCTGGCTAGTACAACAGTCGGGACATTGGAGTTTAGGTCAAGCTTATATTTTACTATTTAGAAACTAACAGTGATGAATGTTTCAGGTAGATTTTCAGATTTTCAGTGAAGATATGATATAGTATTGTGTTTAATGATGTATCCTTGTAAAAGACCTACTTTGCTCAAAAAAAAGCATTTAAAATTTGACCCAGTTGGCATAACTACACATACACTTACAGTGTGCACAATATAAGTAAATACATCCTAAATTGCATTGATTTTCACTTAATTTTATAGTGGTCGACACTACCATGATATGATCGTTATCGGATATAGTTGAGTACTATAATTATGAATATTATGTAAGAAGTCAAAGTCAATGAGATTTGTTTTTCTTCATAGATCGATTATTGAACCTGTCCGCAACGCTGGATTCAGGGAGTCTGGACACTTTCACTTGTCCTACGCCACTGGCCTGGATGCTGAGAAGCAGGAACTCTTTTGCACAAGTGTGTTGAACCCTGATCTAAAATATTCTATCCCGTACGACAAACTGGTCATTGGGGTCGGTGCTCTCACCAACACTTTTGGCGTCCCAGGAGTGTCTGATTACGCTTTCTTTCTCAAGGTACTCTTCAGTTGTTGTTTTTATAATATGATTTATGAACAGATTCAAACCTCAGCTGATTTCTTTTTTGCTGTATAGGCTTCTTTCAGAAAATCAGGGGTCCACAACTAATGAATGATTACTATTTTACTTTCGTGTCACCGCAGGAAATTGCTGACGCCAGGCGAATCAGAACCAGGATACTGAGCAACTTTGAGCTTGCCCTTCAGCCAAATAACGACCTGGCTGAGAATGAGCGGCTTTTGCATGTGGTCATTGTTGGAGGAGGTCCCACCGGTGTTGAGTTTGGTGCAGAACTTTATGACTTCATAGAGCAGGTGAGCAGAAAGCTTAATGATTTTATACCTGCAGAGAAGGTGGGCAATAAACTTAATGACTTTATGACTTCATAGAGCAGGTGAGCAAAAAGCTTAATGATTTTATACCTGCAGAGA
Source organism: Elysia chlorotica (assembly GCA_003991915.1). Classification (NCBI taxonomy): domain Eukaryota; kingdom Metazoa; phylum Mollusca; class Gastropoda; family Plakobranchidae; genus Elysia; species Elysia chlorotica. The sequence goes on from RQTK01000818.1 coordinate 34,776, forward strand.
AGGTGGGCAATAAACTTAATGACTTTATGACTTCATAGAGCAGGTGAACAAAAAGCTTAATGATTTTATACCTGCAGAGAAGGTGGGCAATAAACTTAATGATTTTATACTTGAAGAGCAGGTGAGCAAAAAGCTTAATGAATTTATACTTGAAGAGCAGGTGAGCAAAAAGCTTAATGAATTTATACTTGAAGAGCAGGTGAGCAAAAAGCTTAATGATTTTATACCTGCAGAGAAGGTGGGCAATAAACTTAATGACTCTATACTTACAGAGCAGGTGTGCAGGTGTGATCAAAGTTATTCCCTTTTCGTAAAATGCACTGGCTATCTACTGCAGTCTGTCATGGCGAAGTCAATAAGGTCATCTGCTTTAGGGTTTTGAGCCTTTCTTCTGTGTGAAATGGTTCATTGTTGTTATGACGTCACATGTTATAAGATACAAGTCTGTTTACAAGATACTAGAGGCTGCTTGTTTATGTCTTATAAATCACCAAAGATAGAAAGCATGCCCCAGCTCTAGTAAGAAAAGAAGTTGAAATTTTCAATGATTTGTTTGGCAGGGTTCATGCACTTCTTACATCGGATATTTCGTTCACTAACTAGACCTTAAGTTCTGATCCGGCGTTAGTTACTGAAAGTGTTAACAGGATTCACTATGAAAAAGGTTGAAGAAAAGCTATTGAAACACATGGAAAATTATAAAGATCAAGTCTTCCATCAAGCAATTTTTTCATAACTTTTAATTTCTTTTGATTGAAGGATGTTGCCCGCCTGTACAGAAAGATGCAAGGCCAAGTGAAAGTTACACTTGTGGAATCGAACAAAATCCTCTCAGCCTTTGATGCACGGCTTCAGGGCTATGCAGAGAAAAAGCTGAAGGAGCGAAAAGGCTTTGAGATGATACAGTCTTCAGTTGTAGGTGAGATTTCTCCTTCTCTCACTCTGTCTATCTTTCTCTCTCTCTCTCTCTCTCTCTCTCTCTCTCTCTCTCTCTCTCTCTCTCTCTCTCTCTCTCTCTCTCTCTCTCTCTCTCTCTCTTTCTCTTTCCTCTCTCTCTCTCTCTCTCTGTCACTATCTCTCGCGCGCCTTCTCTCTCTCTCTCTCTCTCTCTCTTTCTCTCTTTCTGTCTCTCTCTCTTTATTCCTGTATTTCCCCTCTTTTTTTTCCTTGTCTTTTTTTTTTGTGTGTTATCCAAACTGTAATTTGTCATTGCTCTTAATCAATCAAAACCATATTGAAAAGTTATTATTTTTTTACTATTATAAATTATCTTTTAATCAATTTTAAAATGAGTTTCACTGTAGGTAAACTATAGACTGTTTGCTCATGAAATTGTCAAGGAAACTGACAACAGATTACAGTCCAACTTCATTTTTTGTTTTTATTTGTTTTTTTTTTTATTCTTTTTCATTTTATTTTAATACCATATTTTGAACATGTAACTTGTTTTACAAAACTTTGAATTTCTCTCTCTCTCTCTCTCTCTCTCTTTCTATCTCTTTCAATCTCTCTCTCTTTATTCCTGTATTTCCCCTCTTTTTTTTTCCTTGTCTTTTTTTTGTGTGTTATCCAAACTGTAATCATAATCTTAATCATATATTGTAATTAAAGAATTTCTTAATAGATTTTTCTTTCCCTCAGAGGTGACCAAAGACATGGTTAGGTTGAGTAATGGGAAGATCATTCCTTGTGGCCTGGTGGTCTGGAGTACAGGTCTGGCACCTCGACCTTTCACTGCCTCACTCGACTTCAAGAAAAACAAGATGGGGCAGGTTATTACAACTCAGCTTTTATTCTGTAGCTTGCATATTAATTTTGGAAAACAGTATATCGTCACAGAGCTATAAAAATGACATAGGTGAGGCTCATGCCAAAATGCAAGTGATATATCTCTGTAAAGGTAAAAATGAGATGTACCTAACTAAACTTTCAGATTAAAAATGGGCTAATAGGTTTTTGCTTTATTTAATTATAAACTTCTGTAATTTAAATCAGAAATAAAGAAATGAAACATTTTTTATTGATTATCTTACTAGTACTAGTAGCAAAATGAAGTTACTTTATAACAATTGATTTATAAACATTTTTTTATCAGCAGGGAAAGAATTAATATTCACTGATTGCATTTATCATATAATTTTTGTCATTAAATGCTGTGGTTTTTACATTTTGACCAAATTTTGCTTTCCAGATCCTGACAGATGGTTACTTGCGGGTGAAAGATGATTCAAGTGGAAATATCTTTGCGCTAGGAGACTGTGCCGATATTGAGGACATGTCCTTACCTTGCACTGCCCAGGTAGTAACTTCTTACATAGATATTCTAGTTTGCCTAAATGTGAATTCCGGTAGGTCAGTTCAAAGAGCAATTGACTGGGAAAAAATAGTCTCCAGTTCAATTCCTAGCTAGCTGAAATTCTTTTGCTTTGTGAACAACTGTATGATAGATTTATTGTGCTATATAATCATGATTTGTGCATTTACATGAAATAGTCAACAATGGGTAAATCAATCTTGAGGGGATATAACTGGGAACATCAACTGAAGTAGAAATTGGGCCTTGCTTCCTTTTGAAAATACTGTAAAGGGTAATGAGAATTTATGAAAGGAGTTGTCAAGAAAAAAAAGAGATCCAGTTAAGTAAAAACCAAGTAAAAGCATTTGCTTGTGCAGTGACAGCTGTAGTCATCAACTTTTAGTATCTGGCTCCCCACAGGGTGTGGCTCAAGGTCGTAGCCATAACAACGGCTCGCCGCAGGCTGTGGCGCACACATAAACCATAATCAAATCCAAACCACTTGACTAAATAAAGCTGAGCTTATTCAAAGTAATAAGAAACCAAAGAACACAGAAATCTATGCTGAAGCATAAGTTTAGCCAAGGACTACTATAGTTTAGTAATCCATGGCTTTATCATATATATGAAGTAAAAAAATTTTTAAAGTATGCCTGGAGTTATCTTTCTGTGTCAACGTATAATAGTTATATATATATATCTATATATTTGTTTTTTATCAGGTAGCTGAGAGAGAAGGGCGCTTTTTGAGCCAGTTCCTAAACTCTGGATGTGACGAGAAAACCAGCAAGCCCTTCAGCTTTCAGAGTCTGGGCATGCTGGCATACATCGGACGCTATGAGGCTCTCACAGATACACCACAGATGAAAATTAAAGGTAAGTAGTGAACAGCGGATTAAATGAGTGAAAGGTTTTTTTCTCCAAAGACTTTTTGTCATCTAGCTCTCTGATAATAATCTTACTTGATAAGATTCATTTGCTTGCAAATTGCTTGTTAATGTTAAAGTTTCTGTTGTCCATTAAGAGTAATCTTTTTTGGCAAATTATAGTTTATATCACATATTGATAATTTTTTAAGGTCAGATGGAAGCTTGAGAGTTGGACAGAATCATGCCACAATATCATCATGAATTTATAATCACCTCTCGACAAATATTGAATCTTAATATCATGTGTAAATCAAGTACTAAATTAAGTTCCTGTCCGAGTTTTTCCTTTTATGACATAGCTGCATTGTAATGCCATAATATTATCATCAGTTAATAAAGCAATTTTAACAAATACTCTATCCTAAGATATTATTTATAAACCAGGAGTCCCTTCTTGGTTTCTGTGTAGTTCTGCCTTCTTCAGATAGCTGCTGCATAATATACAAAATATCATCAGGAGTTCATAAATCATCTCTCAACAAATACTCCATCTTAATACATGTATCATTTGTGAACCAGTTTGAAGCTCCTGTCAAGTACTCTTTTTTTTACTCTCCTGCATTGGTTAATATAAAAGGCTTATTTTATTTTATTATCATTATTATTTTTTTTATCTCGCACAAGTACAACTAGTGTTCTGATATTGCATCAAGTGTTTTATTGTACGACCAAGAAAAATTTCCCTGTGGGATAATAAAGCCTAATCTTATCTTGTCTTATCTCGTCTTGTAATTCCATAATAGATACCATCGTAAGCTTGAAATCAATTTAAATAAGTGCTCTATCTTAAGGTTTTAAGTTTAAGCCTTTTAATTCCCTGTGGAACATATGGCGTAATATCTTGAGACACATAGACACACATGTAAAAATATAAATATATTATGTTTGAACCAGGAGTCCCGTCTTGGTTCCTGTGGAGATCAGCCTACTTGACCAGGCTTGGCAGCTGGAGGTTGAGGATGCAGGTCCCCCTGGATTGGCTGAAGACTTTGCTGTTTGGGAGGGACATCTCCCGACTTGAGTGATCCTACTACTCTTCGGTTATTGATGAAGTCAGATTGTGTTGTATGATACAGTCAAGTTAAGTTACATCTTTTGATGTGAAACCTCGAAGGATAAAATTGTTAGCATAAGATTGTAAAATTATCTGTTACTGTATTACATCATATGTCGTTGATGAATTATGCATTCGCCAAAACAAGCCTAAGTTTGAATTTTGTCCTGCATTTCTGTAGAAGCTAGGCATAAAGAAATGTAGAAATGCATTTCTTTATGACTATCTTCTAAAAAAGAGATATACTATGAGAGGTATATGATATTACTGCATATCCAGTGCTACCTGTTTATGTAGCCTAACTTGATAATTTATCTTTGCTTCTATAATATTCTCATGATATTTACATAAAATTAATGTATGTTTTTAATTGTAAAAATATGTAACTCTCAGGATTTATTCATTCACCTGACACTCCATACCGAGCTGACTTAAGCTGAAGAAAAGATTTCATGTATTTTTATTTTCTATCAATTTATTTTTGCAAATGGCATGTAAAAAAAAAATATTTCTTATCAAATCTATCTTTACACTTGGTTTATTCTTTTTTTATTTATACTTGAACCGAATCTTCATTACAGTGTAAATGAAATTTTAGCTTTAAAAAGCTGTTATTGTTCTTTTACCCTTTTGTCTTTTATCCTACCTATATTCTTATAAAAGATATTCAGAACCTTTAAGTCTTTCTCACCAGCAGCAACTTAATAGGGAGTAACATTTGAAGATGCTTTGAGGAGATAATTATTGTTTTATTTTTATTTTTTTACTGTGTGATAAATCTCATGTCACTGTAATTGTCAGATGTAGCTTACCAAATTTTGTGAATTCCCAAGTGGAAAATTGTGGATCACTGATTTTTCATAATTTTTTAAACCTAGACGACCAACATTTTATACAGGGCAAAGCAGAGTAGTCTTAATGAATCTTTGGAAGTGATCCCTGCTAGACTTGTATTTAATTTTCATTTCTATTGCCAGAATGTCACTATAGTTCTGATAACAGCATTTTATTGATATTTTGTTTACAATTGCTACACATTGAATGTTACTGACTCACAAATATCTGTGTTAAGTTCTATTATTATATTATTAATATTCATAAAATTTAGTAGTTCTTTGATGCTAATACCTGATCTTATACATCTCAATCCTCATGTTTTGAGCCTTTTCCTCATCTTATTCTTGTCAATACGATTACATTGTAGTTTTTCTTTTCACAAATAAAGTCATTTAATTCTTTATTTATTACAAGTAAAATTTAATATCTACTTTAATCTATTATTTTCAAACATTTTTTGCATCTGTTCTGTTAATAATATTATAATATAGATGTCTATTTTACATTTATAACAAAGATCTAGAAAATTTACTTTCATATGATGCAAATTACAACTTTTTTTACTTTGACTTCTCTGGGATTTGCTAGTTATTAATTCACAGTTCATGCTGTTCACATCCTTATTGTATATTCCATATTATGTGTGTTTATAAAGTCTATACACCATTTATTTTGTACAATGTTTACAGAATCTTTTACAATTACATGTTGATGTGCTACTGTTACAATTAATTATCTCATAAACTTAGTTTCATTCTATATACTGAATTGTTACACAAATATCAATATGATTACCTGATTTATATGTTAACATTTTATTTGTTATCTTTTTTCTCCATGTCATTTCTGGAATAAATGGACAAATACAAGGTGACAAAAATACTTTTGTTCTGTTTGTTTTTTTTTAATGGAGCTAATCTACTGGGATCAACATTTATTTAATCAATGTTTGTACCACCTTGTTACCAGTGAAAATTAATGTCCCTGGTGCTCATTTAGATTTAAGCCGGACATATACGTGTCGATAAATTGCAGCCATTAATTGACTGGCAATATTGCTATACAATATCCCAAGCAAAAATTGCCTTCCAGCTGCCCACACACGCGTCGACAAAATCGTTCGATCCACAAGCTGAACTTGTGCATTAAGTGTTAAATGGAGCATCAAGCAGCAGCAGTAACGGCGCTCTCGGCGGCTATAATTATTAAGATTTGCAGAAGAAGAGCTATAAGGCCAGCACCTGAACGCATGGAATCCTTAACTTGTTTGTTCTCCTTACGAAAATTTTTTTTTATAATGTCTTTTTGAGCATCAGGGTTTTGCTCTCTCACCTTTGACAGTAACCTCTGATAAGACTTTTCACGTTTTTGTTTGTCGTGATAACTATCTGATTTAACTTTCCATAAACACTCCTCTTCTTTGTATTATTCTAATAAACTCCAAGAGAAATTCTTTGTTCCAAGATGCCATGGTTGTCTTCGATTATGAAAAAGAAGAATTGTTTCGTTTCAACGTGTACAAAAGTAATGTCCTCACAACTCAGGATTATCAGTTAACATTGAAAGGGCTTCAGTTTAGATCTTGGTTTTATCATAGTACAATCGCTACTCTTTACATTTGGCGAACGGCAAATACGTTCACTAGGTTAGTAGGCGCCAGATAGTCTAGTTGAATTGTCTCCTTTGATGTTTTTATACGTGCGTGGGTGTCGTACAAGGCATTTTTGCTCGCGCAAAATTACATCGGCTTATTTCTTCTATGACTATGTCAGTCAGACACATTAATTTTGTGAACACGACAGAGTAATTATTATTGTAACACTTCCTTTTTTAAAAACTCAATTTCCCAACGGATACTCAAAATATTCATTACCTAAACAAGAACAGCCACTCTCAGTTTCTCACAGACGATGGGATCAATTTGAAGTCCTGAACTGAGATGCTGCAATATCAAAACAACCAACTTCAACTGCTTCAAGTCACACTGAAATGTAATTTAATCTAGATTCTGTTTCACATTTGTAGTTTTGAAATAGTATATGGTCGTTAAAGTGTAGAAACTAAGGGCACTCGCACAGTTTATTGGTACGGGTTTCTACTTTCTTAAGATTTGATACATTTAATCAGTTAACCTATATATTCTAGATCTAGAATCTAGCTAGATCTAGATCTAACTAGAATCTAGATCTAGATCTAGATCTAAAAAAATGTAGGCCTAGATCTAGATCTAGCTGTTGTAAACTGTAATTGATTCTCATTAGTTTTCTACTTAACAGTGGAAGGTAAAATGTCAATGAAAAATGTTTTAGCCATATATGCGTTAAAACAGTAGGCCCTATTCGATATCGATATTAATTATTATATATTTACTTTTATTCCATCATTTTTATAATCTATGTGCCCACTGAATGGTGAAATATTCATTATATTAGATACTAGCCTAACTATGATTGCATGGTGAAATATTCATTATATCAGATACTAGCCTTAGAACTATGATTAACAAAGTGATTAAGGAGCAAAAAATGCTTATCTCATATGTTATTAACGGAGTTTGCCATGAATAAAATAAAAAGAATCAAAATAAAATAAAAATGGAACTTATATAGTGTTCGGCTGGATGTTTTAAAGAAGTTTGCTGCAATTTCCTCCTCCTGATTGGGTTGGTGTCTGTGTAGTGAACTCTGAAATATATATGCTACACCAGATCTACAATCATCTCTCTCTGTCCATTCTTATTTATTTTGTTCTTATTGATGTTTTGTATGTTTCAAAAAGATCTATATACTAGTAATAACGTTCAGTAGGCCTATAGTACGTCATCTCCTTTGTTGACAAAATGATAGGAAGTATTGATACACAGTGTTCAAATTATAAACACCACAGGGGGGGGTGAAGCATTGCCAAAGTAGTTTTAATTAATATCAAATGCTAATTTTTAAATCTTTTTCCTCGATAATTCTTTTATTTTTTAAGCAGTAATTGCCATAATCGTTAATTTTTTAAGCAATACCATTAAAATCAATAGGCCCCTATATATCAAATTTATGCTTATTTTTAATTCTTTTTGTTTCGTTTCTTTTTTGTAAATGTCTTAACACACACTAGGCAGTGTCACTCAGCCTTTGCTATAAATAGTTTTATTAAGTAGGAATATTGCTGTCCAAAAGATTCTAACCATTTTTTTAAGGAACCACATTTCAGCCGCCTCAAGTTTCTTCTGTGTTTGTTTTGAGATTGTCTGCACCTCACATCCATATGATTAAGTATGGATTCAATAATATAGCATTGAAGGACTTTTTGTATGCATGGAGATGCACTTGTAGTTGTATGTTAAGATTGCTTAGATTTTTCTGGAAACTCAGGGTCTACTTTGATTAAAAATGGGTCAAAGAACATATATAAGTATCTTGCCATTAATATTTAATTATTTACATCACCCCATGTTCATTACTGATACTAAATAGGTGAAAATTTGAATTTCAGTCTATGTTGCTTGTTAGTGTTAGTCAGAAATGATGAGATAGGTTTTAGGGGCTTAAATTTTAAAGTCTCACTTCATAACAAGCTTTGTATGTATATCAATTTTTTTTTTCTTTCAGATATAAGGCTAGATGATATGTTATTTGGCATTTAATACTAGACCTAAATGTGATGGCGCAACAACCAGGCTCAGCATCAGGCAGCAGCTTGTTTGGAAAGGTCAATACAACACAATCAACTCCAGCTCAGGTGTTTGGTGCCGCGGCTGAGAAATCTACATTTGGTCAGGGAACTTTTGGAACTTCAAGTCAGTCAGCAAGACCAGGCGCATTTGGGAATTTTTCGACCGCTTCTCAATCAGGTTTCGGGACATTTTCAAGTTCGTCAAATCCAACAAATTCTCCAAGCAAGGGATCGTCCCATTTGTTCGGTGCTCCTAGGTCAGGTGATTCTGGGACCCCTTCGTTTGGCACAATATCAAGCCAGGCAGCAACAACAGCGGCTGCAACATTTAGTACCGTGTCTATCCCAAATGTTTTTGGAGGGCAACCGTTGTTTGGTGGTTCCAAACAAAACAAATCACCCTCTTCAAGTCTGTTTGGAAATAATGCAAAATCAGATAATAGCACAGTATTTGGTGCAGGTGGTTCTGTTTCAGTTTCAACAGGATCAACGCCTGGTTTTGGAAATAAATCACCAGCACCTGGTTTATTTGCAGCTAAATCTGTGACGCAATCTGCCAACCCATTTGCATCTTCTTCTTCAGCTCCTTTTTCCGCCGGTTCAATGTATTTGGATCCAGTCCGGGATCTTATGCAGGTTCCAGTCCAAGTCATTTGGGTCGCCCATCTTTGGATGTGGATGATAATGATGGTGGTTTTCGCAAAAGAAGCTCAAGTGGAACTATGGGTTCAAGTGCTTTGTTTGGGAAAAAGCAGGCTGCCAAAATTGGGACAGAATCATCATCTGGTACTACGTCATTCCCTGAACAAAAGTCAGAACATGTTTTTAAAATGAGCCCACGAGAATCTTTAGTCAACACAGGCGGTGAAAGAAAGCTTTTTGGCAAAGAGACATCTAGCAATACAAACACCAGCCAAGGTTTGTTTCAAGCAAAACCACCAAGTTCTAACCAAGGTTTGTTTCAAGCAAAACCACCTTCATATGACACAAGTTCTAGCCAGGGTTTGTTTCAAGCAAAACCACCTTCATATGACACAAGTTCTAGCCAGGGTTTGTTTCAAGCAAAAGCATCTTCTAATGAACCAAGTACCAGCCAAGGTTTGTTTCAAGCCAAACCGCCTTCTTACAGCACTAATTCTCAGCAAGGTTTGTTTCAAGCAAAACCACCCTCATATTCGGAGAGTGGCACATTGTCTACAAACAATCCCAACATGGGGTTGTTCTCTGGAAATAAACCTGCATCAAGTAACGCTGGTGCCGCTCCCCCGGCATTGTTTGGAAAACCACTTACATCTCCAACTGACTCTGGCACTGCAGGCTCTAGCTCTGGAGGCAGTGGCAGTGTATTTCCTGTAGCATCACCAGTCAAACTTTTTGTCAAGGCTGACTCCTCTCCCCAAAAATTGTTTGGTGGAGCAAGTCAAAAGAAAGATGGTGCCCTGTTTGGTAAAAACCAGTCGAGTGGTTCGTCAGAGAGCAGGAGCAGTTCTGGGTTGTTTAGTGTAGACCAAGCTGATTCTAACACTTTGGTTCAAAGACAGGAAGGTCCAGAGAGAAGTCAGTCAGGTCCAAGCTCTAGCAGGCTGCTCTTTCAATCGGAGCAGGGTGGGATGTCAAAAGGTGGGTCTTTTTGTTGTTGTTGTTGTTGTTGTTATACTGTACTGGAAATGATTTAAATTCTCCAGTATTACATTGTATCAACACTTTGAGTTTTATCTTTAAAAGAGAACCTCTTTCCAAGTTCTTTTATGTTAAAGGATTATTACTGCAAGTTGACATCGATAAAAAAAAATGTCCTTGTTTATAGAAATAGAATTATTGTTAAAATTTTCTGTACATAGTGATGCCAGCAAAACTCAGAGTACGTAATGGTTTAAAGTATTGTACAGTCACACATCTTGTCACAGACTGGCCCAGGCAAACTAAGGCGCTCATGTGAACCCCTCTCTACTCTATGATTCATGTACATGTGTTTTGGCATCAGTCTCCTTTCCCTGATTGTTTTCCCCACCTATTGTTATGCATTCATTGACCACCAGTAGCGATATTGGCATTAAAGGAAGATTACAAAATGTTTAGCTTCGGTTGTTCTCAAACTTCAAGAAGAAAGGAAAGCATTCTCCACATTGGTTTAAGTTTTGATTATTCAGATTCTGTATATATTCATGACTTATTAGTTTGATATTATGGTTGTGATGCTGGACCAGTTTTTCATCTTATGTATTTTTTTTTAGGTCTTAACAAAAAATTTACATTTTAGCTAATACTCATGATATATTAATATTATTATTAAAAAAGTAGTATATCACATGTTTTTTTTCCTTGTCAATGGGATTTACAAGTAGCAGTATAATGTTGTTTCTATTTTTCATGTGGTATTTTAGTCTACCATTGAAACTTGTTTAAAATATGTTCGATCTTTAGATAATTTTTGTGATGACTTGTAGTTGTAGAAATAGAAAAAAAATAAGGCCTTTTTAAAACTAAAAGAAAAAAAAAGAGAAGCTTTTTAAAATAAAATATACTTTGCAATCAAATTAACTCTTTCCTCTTCTAGTTGCAAGTCCATCTAAAAGATCCCTCAGTAAATGGAACAGGAGCAGAGATCCCGTGGCTAATACAGAAAAGAAAAGGACAGGAGAGCAAGTCGATGAAAGTAAGGAGGACACTTTTAAAGATGATAGAAATTGTTCCTGTAATTGTGAACTAAAAACAGAAGAGATATATAATTAAAAGGCAAAATTCTCTGTATTTTGAACATGCTTGCTTAAATGGTTTTAACTTCAAATTCAGATTATTGAATAAAATGGCAAGTATGTTTCTCCTAGGAGGATGTAAAATATAAACTACCCGGTACTTTGAAAAGAACATTATGTCTTGAAAGTTTTTTTAATTAGGGGTGTCTTTTTCTTGTATTGATTCTTGTTAAAAAGGTTTTTCAATGCCACTTTTGATGACCACAAAAATAAATGTTATTGAACAATTAAAGGAGTTTGAAGTTTGGAATAATGTTTTCTCAAAAAAAAAAAAGATAAAAATGCTGGTATGTCCATGGTATATTATAAAACCTTTCTGTGGTGATATTACTAATAAACTGCATTTTGGGGAGAATTTCAGAAAGTTTTCATCAAGACTCTAGAAATTAAAGTATATTAAATTTCTCTTTATAACAAAAGGCATGTAACAAAGAAAGGAAAAGTGCACATTTTAAAATCTTTGTAAAGCAATTGCACCCATTATTAATGTCACATAACATATTGTTAAATACAGTTTAGGTTCTTTTTTTAATGCAAAGACTGATAAGTAATATTTTTTTTACAATTTAAACAAAAGTTGTTATTTAATTATTTTATGTCTGATTTGGATCAGTCAAAATCTGCTTAAGGCGACTAAAAAATGTTTCTAAAAATAATACCAATAACAGTATGATTGCAGATTTTCCAATTTTGCCCCAATTTTTTTGTTTCTTTTGTATCAACAGGTGAGCCCAAGCGTGTTCGAAGCAATGAGATTGAAGGTTTGCAAGATTGATTTCCTTAAATAGTTTTTGAAATACAGAGAGTTGGATTAAATCATGTTTTTGAAGCAGGCTTTTATGGCTTTAAAGAATTTAGTTAGAAATGTAATTTAATAGTTAATAAATTTCTGGGCTTAGGGCCTTCTAGGTTCCCAATGGGGATTCTATGCATGGACAGGTCGGGCTAGTAGGTAAACTTAATCCTACTTTGTTTGATTGCCATCTCAGGCAGTCTCATTGTGATTTGAATCCTAGTTAATCTTTTCTTATTATGCTGTGTCTTCAGATGATGTTAAAACATCGCCAAGTTCTGTGTTCTCACGGTCGCGACTGTCGTTTGCTCGGCAATCTATGGACGATCAGAGCTTGAAGACATCCATCATCGTTAAGGATATCCCAGTTCACCTGAACAAGGGCCAGATCCTCAGAGACCACTTTTCTCGGTTCGGGGATATCAAGCGAGTGCAGCCCCTACCAGTAAAGAATGCCGCCAATATATTATTTCACAACTATGTGAGTTGCTTTACCTGTTGTTTTTTTTTCTCTTTCTCTTTATTTGTACCGATGTACAAACATTTGCACATATAAAGTACTTAAAACATTCTTTCTTTTAAATTAATTAGTCTTTCTTATTACGTTTTAATACAATTACATCGCTGACCCTAGATAAGCAGATAAGCGATAATCAATCAGCTCTTGATTCCCTGTGGAACATTTCATAGGGACGCAGCAACTCCCCTCCACTGAACTCAGTCATGGCTGGTCCTCTTCCGCTTGGCCTATGCAGTACCGGTGGCTATGATCCTAAAGCTTTTATACAAATAAAGCAGAAACAAAATGTGTGTCAGTTTTATGTGGGGTTTTTTTTTATTTTTTATACAACATCATATTGGACTTTTTGAAACTAATGACACATTCATTGACTGACATGTGCAGTGCTCCAAATTACATCAAACTGGTTATGAAAAGTGGTGAAATGAAGGCCTCTAAAATTAAAAGTCTTATTCCCTTTAATATTTTTTGTTTTTCCATCTCTGGCTCTAGTTGAAATGATTACTCCCATGAGATAACATTTTATTTCCCAATTCTAACAAAATTATTTGGGATGTTCTATTTCTGAGTATGAATCTCAACTCATGCATGAACAAAAATTTTATTTAGGAATCGGCGAAAGCTGCAAAGGACAAAGGAAAACACCTAGGCGGAGTTACACTGTCCATCTTCTGGAGGAATGTCCCCGCAAGATCACCCGGATCTACGAGTACTAAGCCTGGGACTAGATCTCCAGAGGATAAATGGAAACAAGGTATTCTTTGTAATTCCATACTGTACTATATAAATCCGGATTTTCATACCTAAAAAAAAGTATTTGAGATATGATAAACTTTTAACACTTTCTAATGTGTAACCTGAATTAAAAGCTATGCTATTCCTATATGAAAATGGTGAGTGAAATCTGCACAAATGCATTATATATTAAACATGATTTTTTTTTTTTTTTTCATATTTTACAAATTTATTGCCTTTATATGAAAGCATTTATTCTAGTATATTTTCATCTTGTGTTTAAGCTAAAACCACAATGGAACCCCAAAGAGGTGTTCAGGATGAGCTTGCTAGCATGGCAGGGACATTTGATTATCAGGTAACATTTTTAAACTTGGCTTTTTTGTTATGTGTGACTTGATGTTACCTTTTTTACTATTATGTTTCTCTTAAAATCTTAGTGTGTCATTACTATGGTTTATCCCCTAGTCTAGTGTCTAAATTCTTTTTCAAACTGATAAACGTTTTAATAACTAATGAAGACTTGAAGGAGCAAAATTTTAAAAAATCGCACTCTTAAGGTGACAAGATATTCACTCATATCTCTCTTTGTTAGATTTTGAATCTACCTATGTTGTGTTGGTTTCATGTCCCATGTGATATATATTTCGGTTATATTGTGTACGGGCCCCAAAACTGAAATCTGACACTTTTATTAGCTGCCACAAACGAGACAGGGCAGGGATACTATGGCTCCTGTCTCAGCCAATCACATTGAATGTACCTATAAGTAAAAATTGATATTAATTTGATCAAAGAAAGCAAAGCTCTGTCTTAGTTTATTTTATCCTAGGTTTCAAGGAAAATCCTATATCATATGGCAATTGGACCTTATAACAGGCTATCCAGAACTGGGCCAGTCACATTATACTGACACCAACCCACCCATAGTTCTGCTTCAGGCAAGGACCTGTAGAATCTACTTATTTTCATGCCTTTCCTTTTTTATTTGATTCCATATTCGCCAAGTATTATTTTGGAAAGAAGTTGGAAAATAAAACGCTTTTGTTGGTTGTTTTTTTTTTGTTGGTTTGGTTTTTTCATTCTGAATATTTTCCTCACTTACCATACAACCTAGCCGTTATGGTGCTGACGTGCCGTAAAACAACCTCACTCACCCACTTATCATTTTTTTTTGTTTTTCTTGATTGTATCCGTGACTACTAGGAGGATATTTCCCCTCAGCAGTCTCGGCAGAGAAGTAGCCTTCAGAAACCAGAGTTTAACAAAGCACCAGTAGCAAGCTATCCGACCCGTCAAGCACGGGCAAAATCTGCAGAAAAGAGATCACCCACCCCTCCACGCAAGCTTCAAGAGGACTCAGATAACCAGGCTGTTGCTGATTTAGACAATGCAAAAAGTATGTATACTGTGAAATACATTTAGGAGACTTTTTTTAAATAAATGATCAACCTTCTCCCATTACGCCGGACATATGTAGTGCACATTGATAAGCGCTTGTGCTAGCACCTTTTTGTATTGATCTGCACACCTTCCATTTAAAATTAATAAAAAATATTTTGAAGCTTTTACCTTCTGGAAATTTTTGAAAATTCCCCAAAATAGTGTGCGCACAAGGAATAGGCAATAAATCATGTGTTTTGAAAAGATAATGATTTTAAGAGAAATTTGATGATTTTTTTTAATCTTATGATTAGTATAGAATATTAATTGGGCTTTCAAATCTTTTATTTTAGTTGTGGATAAAAAGACAATAGTGATAGTTATTATAAATTATAATGACAAAAGCGTAAACATAAGTTTTTATTATATATACATAGTTATTATTAAATTATAATGACAAAAGCGTAAACATAAGTTTTTATTATATATACCCATAGATCTAATATTAAATTGAAAATTTTTTTATATTACCTATAAATACAATCATGTTTTACCAATTTCATTATCTTTAAGTTTCCTAAAACACACTAAAGTTTAGTTCCTCCCTTTATGATATATATCATAATTATGCTTGTATGCATTAGTGTGTGTATGTGTGTGTTGTAATAAATATCTATCAAAATTATTTTGATTACTATTTTTCAGAACTGTTGAAAGTAATGTGGAAGGCAAAACCCAAAGATGCCACTGAGATAGTGTCAGTCTTGGATGCAAGAGATAAATTTCTCCGAATGTGTATGTAAAGCATTAATTATGTTCCTTGACATAATGGAAAAATATTGTATTGAAGTTGCACTGCAATCTTTTGGAAGCTACTTTTTTGTCTATGCACTGCCTGACGACTAGAGATTTTATTTTTTGACAGTTTAGAGTTGCTTGAAATTACATTGTGGGATAATAATAATAATAATAGAGAACTTGTGGCAATTAAAATTTATTCAATGATAGAGTGTAATGTTGCCGGAACAGGAGTGAGGAGAAACTGAAGACTAAAAGAGATCTGATGATGTGTTAGATTAAGTCGGCTCTTGGAAGAGCATAGACCATTCATAGTCCTATAAAAGTACTGGTATGTCAGTTTTTGTATGAGTGTTCCACTCTTGAAAGAACATATACCATTCAAAAAGTATAGGTTTGTTAGTTTTATATGACTATTCTACTCTTGGAAGAGCATAAACAGTTCAGAGGGCTCTAGCTCAAAACTGATATCAATGACTTGTGCCTGTTTCACGCTGGTTGCCTCACATTTTCTCATTTTATTTTGCTAGCATGTTACAAGTAAAAATTTGATTTAATTTTGGCATGTAATTTTTTTTAATTCAGTACATAGGAGGCGATCAGATTTAGCATCAGCTAAAGCTTTTATTGGGACTTGTGAGGATATGTGTAGTGAGAAAGAGAGATATTACAGAGAGGACATTCGACGCCTGGCCCTCTACGAAGTTATTCCAAGCACCATGACCAGTTTGGTAAGCAAATCTCACCATATCCATTGAATGTCAAAAACGTTTTTTTTTTCAAACTTTAAAGCTAGGAATGTTTTCTAAGGTCTATTGTCAAAAAAGCAAATTAGTTTAAAGATAAAAAATACTCATAACTAATTACAGAGTTTGATCAGTTATTGTGTCCATTAGTAATATAAACCCTGTACCTTGGTAAAACGGCAGGTAAATTTAAAGATAAATTATAATTTGGGTATTTGATCTTTGGGGAAATTTACATTTAAAGGAATGAAATCTATTATTTGAATAACTAAAATGGTTTGTCTCAAGAAGAACTGATCTTCATTGTGTATAGGTTGTAACTTTGCCATTATTTTTTAAATGAAAAAACAAAATTGTTTAACAGACTGGTCTAAAATCTAAAGTGGATCACACGCGAGCTGTGAAAGAGTACAGCAGATCTTCGGCAGATCAGGTGAGTGTTGTTAAAAAGATGATATAAATTAGTGTCATAAATTATTACTCTGAAAGTTCCATCGCTGATTTCAAATATGTAGTCTCTCAGGGGGAAAAACTAGTAGGAATGCAACTAATACTTCTAAATACTAATCTGATTAAAAAAAAAGGCAATTATTGCTTTGAAGATATGTTGATATATTTACATTAGCTTATACCTTTTCTTGTGTATTGATTGAAGAAGTCTTTTAAGTTATCACTGAAGTTTTTTGTGAAGCAAAGGAAGTAGAAAAGCAGGCGACTGCACATACAACTGTTGGTTTTAAAGACATAACTTTAATATTTGAAATGTGTTTCAGTTTTTTGTGTCATGGAATCAACACAACATTTCTCTTTGCTTAAAGAACAGAAGAATACAAATTACTCTCCAAGAGGCTGTAAAAGAAAACATTGCATTTTTTTTATATACATGTAGGCCTATTCAAATCTTTCAGAGTAATTTGTGTAGCATAGCTATCAGTGTAAAAAAAAAAAGATTACTATTTTCATAGAGTCAAGTCTTGTAAGCAAAGTTTTGTAGCTGCCATGCACCATTCTGTATTGTACTCTTTTTTTTTTTTTTTTTTTTTGGTTTATTAAATATGATAACAGGAGGAGCCGTTGCCTCATGAGTTACGACCCCTCCCAGTGCTGATGATGACCATGAACTATCTTTTGACCATGGTTGCTGATGAAGGGGGTGAGGGAAAGTGGTCCGAGTGGTATGACTTTCTCTGGAACCGCACCAGAGGAATTAGAAAGGTAATTTTATTTGAAGCTGATACTGTGACAAAAGCAAAAAATGAAACATTTGCACTTGCAAATAGTATTTTGAAACTGGGAGGGTAAACTTTTAGCATTGTTATTTATCATTCTTAGTGCTAAAAGCTGTGTTGGACTAAGTTACTGAAATCTATAAGCATTCCCTCACAATCAGAAAGGATACACTATCATAGATTAATATTCACTGTCGATATCATTTAAACAAACAAAAAACTTGCGCAACAAATTTAAATCCTTAAAAGTATATTTTCCATTCTCTCACCTGTCATTGCAATTTTTTAGGTGATGATTTGCATGCACGTTCGTTTTGGAGTGGAGAAAAATGCTATGGTTATGGATTTTTTTTACCCAAAAGATATTTGATATTTTTATCCTGATCATAAGGGTTTTTTTTTCATCCCAAAGACTTTAAAATAATTATAATGGACATCATCTGACTTTTAAAATAAAAGTATTCGTTATAAAACTTATGTATTTGAAATAGTGATATAGGTTTTATTTTATTTTTTGTGCATCTACATTCTTGTATGTAAATTTTTTCTTTTTTTTTTTTCATGTGTTTTTCTTTCAACTTGTAGAGTTTTTCACTAAGCCTTGATTTTTTAAAAGTCTTCCCATGTTAGAAAAAAACGTATGTAATCTCTGATAAGTTTTACATCTCATAAAGAATTATTGATTTTTTTTTTTTTTCCTTCTCAACCCAGGATATCACGCAGCAGCAACTGTGTGAGGTCCAGGTCGCAGAGCTGCTGGAAAAGTGCACTCGCTTCCACATCTTCTGCTCAGCCCGGCTGTGTGAGGAGGACATGATGTCGTTCGATGCCAAAATCAACAACGAGAACCTCACCAAATGCCTGCAGACTGTTAAAGAGCTTTACGCTGATCTCGAGCGCAGGAAGGTCTACTGTCAGAACGAGGCCGAGTTCCGGGCCTACATGGTTCTTATGAATCTCAACGAAGGAGACACGCTGAGGTAGTGTGGTAGATTAATTATCTGCAGCTATAGAAACTACCTGCTTACTTTCTTTTGTTTCTCCCTAGCCGTTAGGTAGAGCTCATCAGCTTGTTTTAGTAGCTTGTTCTTATATGTATCATTACATATTTAATTGAGTGATTACATTCCATCTTTTTTTTTTTATCTTTGTACTAGCTTTATATTTGTTCAAAGTTTAATATTTCCAAGAATTCCAAGTGTGATTGATTGAGTCATTATTTTCTGTTGGAAAGTTTGTTCCAAAACGTTTTGTTTTTTAAATTAATACTCCATGGATATTTTTGTCTTGTAAAAAAGAAGCCACCTAACTTGAAAATCCCAGATGTATTTAATCTCATCTGTTATTTCTACCTCCGCAATACCCAGAGAAGTGCAGCAGCTGAGGCCTGAAATCAGAGAATCAGCGCATATTTATTTTGCATTGCAAGCATATCATGCCCTGAACAGTAGCAACTATGTGAGATTTTTCCGACTGATAAGGGATGCAACATTTCTTAATGCTTGTATTCTCCATCGCTACTTCAATCAAATTCGTGGCCAGGCTCTACGAATCATCATGAAAGCACATAAAGCCACTGGAAAAAACAGAGTCATGGTGAGGCTTCTTTCTGTGTGAATCTGTGGATATAATATATTTCTTTGGTTTAAGGAGGAAAGTTTCAAAAATTATTATGTTTATTACACAACATTGTGCACATTTTTTAACATTCCTTTTTTGATTAACCAATGCATATGAAAATCAATCACCTGACTTTCAGTACCAAATAATTTTCCGCTCATATAATTATTTTTTTCTTCCAGTCTTGTGTCAAAGCATACTACCAATGGACACTTTTAAAATAAGTAGTAGAAATAGAACTAACACCTGATTTAAAACTTGTACTGTCTTTTAAGTGGGTTTTATCATCCGATATTATGCAATATTTTTCTTGGTAACTCCGTCTCTTTCAAAATGTGTTGTAGTATCCCACAGGTGAGATGATTCGGTTGCTGGGCTTTGAGGACACCGCCCAGGTTGAGGGCTTTTGTGACCACTACTGCCTCAGCGTGGAAGGGGAGGAGATTGTCATGGATGCCCAAGCCTTCCTGGAGCCAGAGAGCAGTATACCAGAGACTAGAGCTCCGACACTGGTGGAGGCGAAACGAAGCGTGTCTGTGGGTGAGGTAGGTGATGTGTCATTTTTGTAGCACAATACAGGATAACTGCATATAAAGGCTAGTACAGGAAATACTGAGAAACTTTATTATCTATGCTGAGGCACAAAACCATCAGTTTAAATTACAGTTATTATCTATGCTTAGGCACAAAAACAATCGGTTTGAATTACAGAGGAAAGTATAATGTAACGTTTAACATAAAAAATTTATAGTTGGGTTGGGATCATTATATTGTGACTGGCTGAGATAGAAGTCCTGCTATCCCCATGTTATCCCCATAAATTGTCAGACTTTGGTCTTTGGACCAGTCAGCAATAGTCTGGGTGTTGATGTTGGGCTTTGAGAAAAGAAGCATCCAAACTTAAAGAAATGTAAAATATAATAAAGCTACATAGTATGGTGATAAAGAAAGAGGAAGATAACTTTGAAATCAGAAATGCCGCCATAGTCCACTATAGTGTGTGCCAAATATCCCTCGTTGTTTTCGTTTTTAACAACTTTTAAATTTTCTGTAAATGTTTGTGTGTTGTATCTAGTGTTCAGAGCTAATAGAATGGGGTTCAAATGACTTGATAAGAAAAGGTGAAAACAATTCTTTTCATTATAGATCATTTGATTAAAAAAAAATATTTTTATATAAAGCAAAAGAAAAGAATTATTGAATTAAAAAAGGCAAGCAAGACATAGATAAGACAGATGATAGCAGGCATCTTGGATAGACTTGGATCTGATTTATGCATATAATTTATTTTTCAGATCATAAATGGATGCCCTTTACCCCCTTTGAATATGCCCACGCCTTTCTCAAGCTTTGACAGCAATGGAATGTTTGTCATGCCAGCTGCTATAAAAGAAGCACTTGGTGAATAAGTTTCTTCTTCTTTTTTATTCTTCTTCTTGTTCTTCTTCTTGTTCTTCTTCTTCTTATTATTATTATTATTATCATTATTATTATTATTATTATTATTATATTGTTATTATATGTTACTTCTATCATTTTTTTTAAATATCACTTTCTCTTGGGGAAGTTAAATAGTTTAGATTTCTTTGTGCCAAAGTATAGCTTATCAATTATTTTTTTTTAACACTCTCTTTTATGTCAGTTGTTTTTGTGTAGCACTGTAACAAATGGTCATCCTTACTCACAGTTAACTGGGGGGTGCGAAGTGTGTTTGTTATGCAACATACATTTCATACTGCATTGAATTATAGCATGTTTGTGAATAATCTCTTTTGGCATATTCATAGAATAACACCATGATCAACTGTCAAAATAGATGATAAAAATAGGATTGTAATATAATAATATTTATTATGAAAGGAAATATCATGATTAAGAGCATGTTGATGATGCTGACTTGAAAAGTAAAAAGTGCCATGGTGATAGTAAAAAGGTAACATCAATACAAAGAAATAAATATGGTAAAAGGAAAGAATTGATATGCTAGTGAACTATAGAGATAATTACTTTCATGAAATTGTATGAGGGCTGAAAATGTTGTACATCTTGTGTAGTGTTTCTCTATCAATGCAGATGAGAAAAGACTTCTCAATTCATTAAAAACAACCATAGCCCCTTTCTCAAACCTTGGTTTGTATTCAATGTCATGGCACATATCTGTGTAAAGAAATTTCAATCGGTTGAAATACATTCAATTAAAAAAGGATCTAAGTATTTACCAACAAAAGGAAAAGATGTTTAGTTGTTGTTTTTGTTTTCTATTTCAGCTCTTTCAATGGCACCCCCCCCCCCCCTTATTAACATAATAATTTTCTCTATCTGTTAAAACCCCTTTCCCAGGATTAAGACATTGCATTGCTAATTTCACTGTTTGACTTTCTCGCTTCGCAGAGAAGGGTTTGATAGGATTTAAATCTGCGCCGGCTCAACATTCCCATGACCAAGTATCGAGAACGGATGACAGGCAACAACCTCCAGAAGCTCAAAGTTCTGAAGTTAGATCAGTCCTGCCCAATGCCATGGAAGTCCAGAGAAGCAGGGCGCTTCTCTCTAATGATGTAAGTGCCAGCAAATAGCACTATTGGTAGCAGTAAAATAAGTTGTGATGTAAATGCCAGAAAATAGCGCTATTGGTAGCAGTAAAATAAGTTGTGGTGTAAATGCCAGCAAATAGCACTATTGGCAGCAGTAAAATAAGTTGTGATATAAATGCCAGCAAATAGCACTATTGGTAGCAGTAAAATAAGTTGTTGTGTAAATGCCAGCAAATAGCGCCATTGGCAGCAGTAAAATAAGTTGTGATGTAAATGCCAGCAAATAGCGCTATTGGTAGCAGTAAAATAAGTTGTGGTGTAAATGCCAGCAAGCACTATTGGCAAAAATAACAATTTTTATGGAATTAGATGTTGCAATGATTTTATTAAGGAACCAATGAAACTCGTAGTCATACTTAGTAAATAAATTGCAGTTCAACGATAATAAAGATAGATATTGTGAACTTGTGCCGTTTTTGGGACAATGAAAACAACATTAACATTAGTATTCTTTTTTAATCAACAAATCTTGTGTTTCTACATTGTAGTGAATTCTAAATCATTTATATTTTATACTGATAGTAGTTTTTGTACATTTTATTTTAAAATGAAAATTGTTATCAAAGCTCTTTTTCTATTTAATATTGATATTTTTACATCCTATGTCATAAAAAGAAACTTTGAGACTTTTTACGTTCCCCGCCAATAGCATACTGTCTTGTGTTTAGGAAGTGTTTGAATATATACAGTGCTTCTCATTTGTTTCTGTACAGGCTATCAAAAGTGTGGTGAGAACTTTAATCTTGGAGGAGCTGGATAAAGAAATGTACGAACTGGCTACATCCGTCGTTAAAGAGGCGAACCATCATTCATCACTGATCATGGAGGAAGTGAACAGTGTTGCTGCTGCCACAGTGCAAGGCCTGGCCAGGTAAGTTGTAATCCAACATCGCGCCCCTCTGGCCATGAAAGACAAAAGCTAGTTCTCAGAACTGATATCTAGGGTTCTCTCATTTAACATCACACATTTAAGCCCTTTCCTTGAATGCACACTATTTTGGGGGCTTCAAAAGTTTATAAAAGGCTAAAGCAGTGAATTTGGTTATTTTGTATTGAAAGGTGGGCAGATCAATACAAAGAGGTGCTAGCACAAGCGCTCAACATGTGTGCAGTGTGATGGGAAAAGGTTAATATATGTGTAACGATCCTCACATAATGAGTCTAGCTGAAGTTCATTTTTGGCCCATAAAAGACATAAGAAGAAAAAAAAATTGTGAAATGGGTACAATGTTTGAACTGGATTGGCAGAATAATTGTACCATAACAAAGTCAATTTGACTTTATTTGATAATATTTTCTCTCTTTGAACGATGTATTCTTTGAACAATATGAGGCTGCAATATCTCATACTGGAAAAGTTGTGTGAAAAAATTGTTTATGCAAGTAATCAGGACCTTTGCCTTTTTTTGTAGTTGGTTAGTTATCTCATACTGGAAAAGTTTTGTGAAAAAATTGTGTCTGTTAGTAAACAGAACCTTTGTTGTTTTTTTTAGTTGGTTAGTTACTTATATATATGCATAGGACCTGCCCTTTCAAAATAAGCCAGCTGATATCAGGGTCAAATTTTGAAAGAAAATTAGGTGAATAACAATCTACACTTTATCAGTGAAAAGGAAATGTCGAGATTGACACTCTTTCTTCTCCTTTGTATAGCAAAGGAACTCGTTGATTTTTTTTCAATCCTCTTTTTCATTTTATTCTTTATTGTATCATTTTATCCTTTCTAGATCACTGGCTTTCAAAAAACATGTTTAGCCTTTTTAAACCAATAAGCAAGAGGCTAGGGTGGTTATTTAAAATTTCATATCAAATGACTTCCTTTCATGTTTCAAATCAGGGAGCTTGCAGAAGAAATTGTTGAGGAGGAAGAAGCAAAGATGAGACAGCAGCTTGCTCAAGAGATGGCTGCCCAGAGGCTCCGCGTCTTCACCGCTCTGAGTGAGGATGTTGTGAAGGATACTGTGTCAGAGCTTGTAACCAAGATTGCCCAGGAGGAGATGATGTATGAAGTAGTTTTTCTCTTTTGCTCTTTACTACACAGTTGCATTGTGGGTTGAGCACTTTATAAATTTACGATATACCATCACCTTTAACATTTGCACACATTTCTAATGCAAGCATCTTAGCCATCCATTACCATTAAAATGAAAAATATTAGCCACTTGCTCTGAACCCACTTGTGTGAAAAGAAAAGGCTTTTTTTGTAATATGTACCATTTTATATCAGAAAAGCACTACAAAATATCAAAATTATTCTAAATGGGTCACCTTCAAGATTTTATTTTCATTGGCTATTGTCTGTTCATACCTAATATAGTGGATTTTTAAATGAAAATATCTCTCTCTATCTCTCTCTCTCCCCCACTCATATTTGTTCCAGGTCACTAAGTATACCATAACGAATTTTCTTGGAGGAGAATGTGGCTGAACAAAGTCATTTTACATCTTGTTTGGGATATAAAACTGTAAAAAAAAAATTTGTTCACTGATTCGCGCGCTGAATTGTCCTTTAGATAATTTTAAAGTGTTCAAGGTTTTAAAGGAAATTTTGTACAATCTGGGCAATCATTTAAATAGCTAAAAATACAGATTGTTTTTAACTTTTTGCTGGCATTTTTCAGAGTATATCTCCTAATATTTAGAACTGTGAAATGCAGCTTAATCGCACTCTTCGACTTTGCAATTCTGTAAACATTCCAATAGTTTGGGTAGTTTAATATAACTTTGAGAAGTGGCCATAGTAAAAAAGAAGAAAGAAAATAGTTCTTTAGCGTAATTTCCGTTTTCTTCTAGCATGGTCACGTCAGTGGACTCAATGGTTCTCAATGTGGCACAAGATGTGTTCGAGGTGGATGTACTGGCCAAGAGGGACAGGCTGGCCGCCACAGAGGCCTGTGTTTTAAACCTGCGCTGCAGGCGCTTCTATCAGGCAAGATTACTGATATGAAGCAGTATATATACATGACCAAACAAGTGGTCCTTATTTATTTGTTCCAGGTCTCTAAGATTACCATAACGAATTTTCTTGGAGGAGAATGTGGCTGTTGATTCTCTGAACTGTTTAAAGTGTTCAAGGTTTTAACGAAAATTTTTTACCATTTAGGCAATCATTTTAACAGCTAAAAATGCAGATTTTTTTTTACTTTTTGCTGGCGTTTTACAAAGACTGTCTTCTATGAGGGGCGTGGTAGCCTTAGGGTAGAACATTAACTTTCGACACAGGAGGTTCGTGGTTTGAGAACTGGCGATTTCGACACATACTGGTTGGGTTGATGTCAGTTTAATGTGACTGGCTGAGACAGGAGTCATGGTATCCCCTCCTGTCTTGTGTGTGGCAGCACATAAAATTGTCGATGTCAGTCTTGGGACCTGTCCACAATATATCCTTTATAGTGCTGACGTTGGACGTTAAACTAACTCAACAACTCAACATGTCTCTTAATATTCATAACAATGAAATGCAGCTTTATCACACTCTTCGACTTTGCAATTTTGTAAACATGCTAATAGTCTGGATAGCTACATGTAACTTTTAGAAGTAGCCGTAGGAATAAACAAGTAAGAAAATAGTACTTTAGCGTATTTTCCTTTTTCTTCTAGCTATATTAGATTTCTTGCAAGGGCATTATTCAAATTTACTGAAATCATTATTGGAATTTGAATCAGCTTCCTCTGCACTAAAGTTTCAAAAAGTTTTGTTTTTTTCCAAAAGCCTAATTTATTTTGAAATTTTGTGTCCTTTTAGATATGGCGTCAAAAGTATGTGGCGCAGATCCGTGTAAAGCGAGCAATGCTGGACTTTCCAAGTACAGTTCCGAACAGAGCTCCTACAGAGCAGATGCAAAGACTCGTTCCAGAACGCCCCAACAGTCGCCTGACAAAAAATTCTTTCTTCATCGGTAGCAGGTGAGGAATATATAATTAATAACAAGAATAATAATATGTATTTGAACATATTTCTATCACATGTCGACAATTTTAAGTATCGATCATGTGCCGAAATTTACCAAAGTAAATTCATCACTACTTAAAACATGATTAGTGCGCTTTGGAACATTTCCTGTACATCATGCAATAGTTCGCTAGTCTGAAGGGTTTAAAACATCCAAAAGTACCTATGTCAATACCTATACTCAATTGAAAAAATCAATTCAGAAAAAGTATAACATTACAAAAGGAGGTATATGCATTTTTCTTCAATAAATTTTGAACCTTTTTAAAATTTTATATCACTTCTAGGTCTTCTAAAACATATTGAGTAAAAGATATTGCATCCACCAATTTTTCTTCTAACAGCAAAGTCAAAATCATTTTAGCGTTTGAGTGTGTTGCAAGTAAAAATCACTTTAGGACTTTTAGATTGATCAAAATGAAATGGTAACAAACAAGTCAAGGGCCAGAGTGCAAAACGTCTGAGGCGATAAGAAATGTCCTTTCATAACCAATACTTCTTACTTAAGTTGTATACTTCAAGTATGCTTAAGTATGCTTTTTTTTTTCTTTTTCTCTGTCTACTATATCTTCAAGAGCCAATCTGACAGTACAAAGTTCCATGAAGGTTATTGAGGGCTAATTGTTTTGGGTTTTTTCTTTATTTTTACAAAGTATGATTGTTCCAATACTTCTTACTTCAAGTATGCTTAAGTATGCTTTTTTTTTTTCTTTTTCTCTGTCTACTATATCTTCAAGAGCCAATCTGACAGTACAAAGTTCCATGAAGGTTATTGAGGGCTAATTGTTTTGGGTTTTTTCTTTATTTTTACAAAGTATGATTGTTTTCTTTTTCCCTATGTCTGTCATATTTCCAAGAGCCAAGCTGAGGGTCCAGAGTCCCATGGAGGTTATTCAGCAGCAGCTCCATCTGTCGACGCATTTGTCCATGGCATCGGTGCGGTCAATGCTGGTCAGTCTGGTCGTGTCAAGGCCCCTGGACCTGAGTCACACCGTCACCCCGCAGCTCTACACCGCTTTTCAGGAGTGGATTGAACAGGGCCTCATAGGTATTTTAGATAGTAATTCGTTTATAATAAAAAAAAAATTTTTTAAAAGGAAAAACAGTCAGACAGGGCCCCAGAACAGATCCCGCAGCTCTACAACGCTTTCCAGGAGTGGATTGAACAGGGCCTCATAGGTATTTTAGATACTAATTCGTTTATAATAATAGAAAAAAAAGGAAAAAAGGAAAAACAGTCAGACAGGGCCCCAGAACGGACCCCGCAGCTCTACACCGCTTTTCAGGAGTGGATTGAACAGGGCCTCATAGGTATTTTAGATAGTTATTCGTTTTTAATAATAAATTAAAAAAGGAAAAACAGTCAGACAGGGCCCCAGAACAGATCCCGCAGCTCTACACCGCTTTTCAGGAGTGGATTGAACAGGGCCTCATAGGTATTTTAGATAGTAATTCGTTTATAATAAAAAAAAAATTTTTTAAAAGGAAAAACAGTCACACAGGGCCCCAGAACAGATCCCGCAGCTCTACAACGCTTTCCAGGAGTGGATTGAACAGGGCCTCATAGGTATTTTAGATAGTTATTCGTTTATAATAAAAAATTTTAAAAAAGGAAAAACAGTCAGACAGGGCCCCAGAACAAATTTTGAGATCTGTCTGTGACATCTGTAGACATGACTGCTAAGCATGGATAAGACTTAGCCACCGCAGACGTTTCTGAAACAAGAATTGACTATGACGGATCCATCCGGTGTCTCTTAACACAAAAGTATGCCCTATATACTTTACTTTTTCTAGATATTCTTTTTTGATTAAAATGATCAGAAGCTGTATAATTATCAGTTTCAGAAAAAATGTCGAATTGAAAAAAGGCAGTGACTTTGAGAGAGAAGCAGATCGAACACATTAGATATGAGCGTTGGACGTTACTATTATTGAAACTTAATTTTGTTTTGATGTTTCAGAACCAGACACAGCTTCACTGCAGTGGAAGTTGTGTGTTTCAGTGCCCAGGGAAGAAACATCCTCCACTGAACTAGAGATGAACTTTGTCAAGTGGATCCGAGCCAAGCTGTGCAGAGATAGCTGTAGAGAGGACCTGCTCAAGGCTACTCCCTCCTTTGAGGTCTTTGTCTAGATTAGAATGGCAATTTTGCCGCTTTTTTGTTTTGTTTTTTGTTCAATTTAACTTTTGTCTGCTTTATACATTATTTTGTGTCAATTTGATGAATATATAAAGCAATGTGGTTACAGCTAGATTAATCTAGATTATGTACCATAATCTGTATTCTGCTGATTTTTTTTAAAAATTTAAATATGCTTTGAGTTTAGAACATTAACATAATTATGTGCATATGTATAAATATATATAATTTTTTTAAGGCATCAGTTTCCTTGTAATTTATTCATGCTTAATGATTCTACAGGGGGAAGTGCTGAGTCTTTACCATCTAAATACTGATGGCAAGAATGAGAGATCTGTTCCGCTAGGTATTTGCATTCGAGCATTTCACGGCAAGTGGACGGACGACCAGGAGATTTCTGTGCTAAACAAGTCTCTGCTCAAGGGAATGAGTGCACTCCTGTTTGTGTGTTCCAGTGCTGAGGATCTGAGCACAGCCGAGCCCACCGCCAAGGTTATTTATTTTAACCTTTTCACATTGCATGGTTTAAAGCCTATTTCTTTTATGCGCACTATTAACTCTTTAAACCCGAGCGACCACAGTGTACGGCCGGTAAAATCACAAAATATGGCGGAAAACGAAAAAAATACCCTTTCCATTTATAGAACTATCTAAAACTCTCCGTCAAAACATGGAATAGGCATGAGAGCTTAAAGAGTTAAGGGGAATTTGTAAAAATTTATAAAAGATAAAAGCTTTGGTTTTTATCATTTGAAATGAAAGGCAAGCAGATGCTTGCACAAAGAGGGGCTAGCACAAGAGCATATCAATGTTCACAACACGTGTGCAGTCTTACGGGGAAAAGGGTAAGGCAGACAATAACGTTAAAAGGTAGTATCTCAAAGAGGGTAGAGGGGGTAGCTCAATTGTTACAGGGCAACACCTCTGATTAGGAAGCTCAGAGTTCTTAAATTCTCATCAGGCCACCTTCTTCCTTTTGGTTGGATGGTTGTCAGTATAATGCAGATAGTTGAGACAGTAGTCCTTGTACTCCTTTTAATATGTATTTAGTGCATTTGGGGCCTCTGAGTATTCCTGTACGCACCACTGCTCAAAAATATGTCTTTGGCAGTATTATGATCAGACGTAAAAATACATGCCTGGTGTACGGCTCATTTCTTGCAGCTATTTTTGACAATCTTGCATGGTCAGCCCAGTCATTTATTGGACCCATCAAAACATTTTAAATTCTGCTAAAGTTCGGCCTTGTGCGTCCTTGGACAGATCTATCGACTAGAAATCGTTTTCTTGTGGTTCTTTTCGGCTTGATATTGACATGCTTCCGCCACCGGCGATTTCTCCATCCTGTGGTTGTGTTTACATTATAAATATCTATCTATTATTTATTTGAAAAAATGTTCGTAAACTTTACACATATGAAGCAAACTTTCGAAATTCTTTTTTTTTTTTTTTAGGCTTCTGTTTGGAAGAAAGACAGGATACGCTTGCACCAGATGATGAAGCAGAGAGCGAAAGTTCCCAGAGTTCCATTGGTGCTTATTGTGCCGAGACTGACAGGCGAGTGCCAACTTTCCACCGCAGAGCTTGACTCCATACTGGGCCTGTCCGAGCTCCGCAGGGCAGGTCTCCTGTCCATGGTGCATGTGTCGCAGATCTACATCGGGACTCAGGACCACCCCATCCAGTTCTTCTCTGATTGGTCCTCGCAGGTATGTACTGTGTGTTTCACATAGGTTAAAAATATGTTATTACTAATTCAGTCACAGTCAAGTGGAAGTATCAAATCATTTGGAACTCTGAAAATTTTAAGCAATTGTCTCATTTTTTGTGCTATTTTATTTTTAATCACTAACGTTTCAAAGAAAATAAATGTATGTGTCGGACATCTACATGGAGACTCAGGACCTCTTCATAGAGTTAGTTCTTCACTGGTTGGTCCTCACAGGTACATTTTTTGTGCTTCACATAATTTTAAAATGTTTATGGTTAATGTTTGAACTGTTTTTTTAAAGAGGCTCAGAACGGGCTTTTTGAATATATATATTTTTGACTCATTGGTTTTGACAGGTACATTCTGTGAGCTTCACACACGGCATTTAACCCTCGTAGTGTTTACGGCCGATTAAATGGGCCGTAAAGTCGCTGCTAACATAATTTTAAAATGTTTATGGTTAATGTTTGAACTGTTTTTTTAAAGAGGCTCAGAACGGGCTTTTTGAATATATATATTTTTGACTCATTGGTTTTGACAGGTACATTCTGTGAGCTTCACATTACCAAATATAGCCAGACACCACACACTAAATACTAGCGACACTTGTAGGGTTAAAGCATGGCCCTTTATTTTGCGAGCTCGATCCGTACATGGTCAACCCATCTATTCTTTGATTCTTTGATTTTGTATCTGATGTTCTCAATTTTTTATCGTCTCTTTTATTTTTGTTGTTCCATTTTATTTATATACATAAAAACTCAAAATTTCAAAGAGAAAATCAATGCCTTTTGCCCTGCTGGTATTCTTGTTCTGTCTCTTAATAGCAACATGTGAAATTGCCAGATGTTAGTCTTGCAACCTGCACATAAAAAAATATTTTAGTCACCGAAAATAAACATTTAGAATCTAACAAACAGATATCTTGGGTTTTTTTACATCTTGACACACAGCTGAGCAGCTGTTTGAGGTTTGCAGCCAGCCATATCCCAGCTCCGCCCAAACTCTGGGTCAAGCCTGTTTCTGCCTACGTGGAGCCAGTGGTCATAGAGCTGTATAAGGCTCCGGTCTACCAGGACCTCCGCACCCGCACCAGGCTGCAGCTGTTACACCAGGTGAGATTCCCAACCTTTTCACATGGCATGATTCAAGATTTATTCCATATCTGTGACTTGTTTTTGGATGTGATAAAAAATCACCCGCACCAGGCTGCAGTTGTTACACCAGGTGAGACTCCCAACCTTTTCAAATGACATGATTCAAGATCTATTCCATATCTGTGACTTGTTTTTGGATGTGATAAAAAATCACCCGCACCAGGTCGCAATTGCTACACCAGGTGAGACTCCCAACCTTTTCACTGTGGCATGGTTCAAGATCTATCCCATATCTGTGACCTATTTTTGGATGCGATAAAAATTTCATGAAAGATTAAAAGAGCGATTCAATTACCATCAGTACTGTAGTAGTATATGAAGTATTTTGTCAGCCACATATACTAATACTAGGCTAGACTCTTTCCATGGATAGAGTAACTTTGGAATTTTTTGTCAATTAATTGCAATTAATTTGTTTATTGCTGATGCTCTATTTTAATTAAAGCTGAAATAAAGACCAAAAAAAGTATTTTTAAATGGAGAGAAGGGGAACGTTGAAGTAAGATTTTGTCACCATTTTAAGCTTATATAATATACTTTCTTACATTTGTCAATACAGGCAATACAGTTTTGTCTATGTCATATGCAAATGTAATTATGACATATTGTGAATAAAAGTTTAAAATACAGAAAGGTCTTTAGTATTGATATGGTAGGAAATATTTTTGTATAATATAGTGCTTTGGCAGTGATTTGAAACACTCTTGAAATTTTTTATTTTTTTTTATGTAACTTACGAGGAATAGACCATGCTATTCAGCTTGACCAAGACCATTTTAAAAAAAGATTGCTCTTTTAAAAGTATTGGGATACTTTGACATAAGTGCCTAGCTATAATTTTTTTCATTTGTCTCCAAAATGATACAAGTTAATTTTTTTTTTTTAAGATCTTTAATGTTAAGGATTTGTCGCTTTATCTCTATGATAACTGTCCTCCTAAGAAAGTAGCTAAATTTAAAGATTTTTCTTTTTAGTTTTTTCAATCGGGGGTTTAATCTGCCCTAAATTAAATACTGTTGTTGGCATAAGTCCATCTCCGGATATGACTATTCGCACTCTGAATGGTCATTGCTGTTGTTGATTGCAGCAAGTAGTGAGAGGAACTGATAAGTCTGGGGTTTTTTGCTACACAGTTTCACACAAAGTTTTTTTCAGATGAAACTCTCTATGCCTCTTGTTGTCTTCTTCTCCACCATGCACCATGTCTCATTTCTCTGTGAATACTGTAACAGGTTTGTAATAAGTGCCTATTCAAGATTCCTTACGTATCCACTAGTCTCCATACTCTGAATAATGTTACCGTTTTTAATACATATATACTCATCCCTCATGCTTTCACAGTCTCCAAACACTCTGATTTCACTGTATAACGAAGTGATTGAACACGTAGCACTGATCTGCGCTTCTGATGATCTCAGAAATCTCTCTTGGCCGGCCCCAGAGTTTGATACGTCCACGGCAGCCAGAAAAGGTACACTGTGTTCCAAATATTTTTATGACTTTTTTAAAACCTTTTCCCATTATGTAGCACGCATTTTGAGCACATTGATGTATACTTGTGCCAGCACATCTTTGCATTATTTACCTGCAGGCCTTCAATACCAAAAAAAAAGGGGGGAAAAGTTTTGATCTTTTGTAAATTTCAAAAGATACTCCAGAATATTGTGCACACGCAAAGAATGAGCTTTGAATTATGCGATGTGAAACCGTTTAAAAAAAATTACCAACACAGTAGAATTCTATATTAGCTTGAATAACAAAAATGTATAGCACTTTACCCTGTGAAGTAGTGATAGATACGAACATGTATAAACAATTTCTTTTCTGCCGCAAAAAAGCAAGACTAGTAAAGTAAATTCATGTAATATTTGTTGAGTTTGACATTTACTGGGTTTTAAAAACAATCTTGTATGCATTTCAGAAAAACAGTATCATGAATTCTGCTTGAAATAAACTATGGCTTTATATAAACATTTTATACCGACTACTTCCTTTCTGTTCACTTTTCAGTGATTACTTCATATAAACTTTGGATAAAGTAAACTTTTAACCTATCAGCAAGAGCTTTATCTTAAATCTGATTCCACTGTATTAATCTTTGGTAAATTTGTACGTAATTTTTTGTCACAACTCTTATTTCATTTACCAAATGTACTTTCTGATTTTGTAGAACCTTATCTGACTTTTAAGTGGAACACAGGTGCCTATTTGTGTGAATTGTATGAGCCAGTGGCCAAGATGAGGCACATTGCAGTATTTTGTTCAAAGAAAGCAAAACTTGTAAAATTCATTTTTTCAAAACTTTTTTTTCTTATATAACTCTTTGTTAATTTTTAATTTTGTGTAGGACCTCACCCAACCTCTGAGTGGAACACGGACGCCCACCTGTGTGACTTGTACGAGCTGGTGGCCAAGATGAGGCTTCCTTTCTTCCGCTACAGCGACCTCGAGGCAGACGACTGGCCCACAGCCTGCCGGGATGTCTGGGCTTTCCTCGAAGCAGTCACAAAGAAGGACAGTGGCTCGGCAAAAATCAATCTCTTCCAGCAGTAAGTTTTTAGTTTGCGATTTTCTTTTTTTAATTTCACTAAAAAAAATAGAATTTGTTCTTACCTTGGTTACATAAAAATGCTAATAGGTTTTTTTGTAATCTTTTTCCAGTTAAACTAGTGCAGTTGAATTACTTCAACTTATGTATTTGAATGTGATAAAAAAGAGTTTTTGATTTTGTACTATTTAGGTTTGAAATTTCTTTTTGATTGTAAGAATTTCTGGTGGAAATTTCAATTTATCTCTAATTTTCCTTTTTTTTTTTTTACTTATACCCAGTGACTAAATGTTCTCTGGCTTTGCTGTAATGGTTTGATATCCCCACTTCATCCAGACTAAACATTAATTTGCTTAAGGTTGAGGTCTTTCCTTTTTTGGGGGCGGATTTTTTAATGGCACTCCTTACAAAAGCTTGCGTCTGAATTCATCATTTATATTAATCAGTTTTAATTGTATATCAAATTTTAGACGAAAGTTCCAATTTCATCTGGAAAGCTTTACTTTTTATTCACTTTATTCTTCAGTTGCTAATCTCTGTGCATAAAAAATTCATCTGTATGGTCTTCATTTATTCAATCTATCAAAACTGAAGCGGCCCCATGGCTCAGATCATTCTAGGGCCGCCAAATATGACAAATTGACATAAGTAAAAAAAAAAAAGTTTAGGGCAAAAATGCAAAATGCCAAGCACAACAGCGTTTTCCCAAGTTTTCATTATTGTCATATTTCACTTTTGTCTTGTTTTAGACTGACTGTTCTTCAATGGAGGGTTTAGTTATATTGTGTCTCTTTCTTATTCAAGCAAGATCATTGCTTAAAAGAGACAGATAGCTTTCATTGGTTACATAATGAGAACGGAAGGTCTAGAGCACTGTATCATTTCAGACAAATTATATAGACAAAGAGGAGGAAGGCAGCGACAACAAATAATGATAGACAGTCTTGCGGCATGGGTAATGGTGGATATAGAAAATGTCTTTATGACAGGTGAAAAATATTTGCTGAATCCATGAAAACCTAATTGCGGCATGGGTAATGGTGGATAAAGAAAATGTCTTTCTGACAGGTGAAAAAAACTTTTATTTAGGGTATCTATCTCTTTTGGTTTTAGAATTATAGAAAATTTTGAAACGTTGACCGCATAGCTGTAGTAGGTTTAGTTTAAAAAGTTAGCATGGGGCAGGGAAAATTGTGTAGCAGTAAAGGGCTTAAATGTGAGAGCTTTAATATTGATTATTTTAAAATGAAAGGTGTACTTGTCGATGCAAAGAGATGCTTTCACAAGAGCATATCAATGCGAACATCATAGAAAAGGTTAAGGTTATCTCTGCAAATTACTTTACCGCAGGACTGCCCAGGTACTGCTCAGAACCAAGAAGCTGTTTGACCAGACATGCTGGCTGGCCTCGGAGGATGGTCCGTGTGAGCCTAACTACACCAACATGGCCTGGACTGACCTCATCGACGCCTGCATCCAGTACAAGCTGCTCTTGCTGCGATCAGGGCTTCTGGATATCAGCAAACCGGTGAGAGAGGAGACTGTTCATAATCTTTTTCTTTTTCTTGAGTTCTTGTCGCATTTTAAAGTTTTTTTTGTATTGTTTTTGTTTGTTTTTGTTGGGGTTCTTTTTGTTGTTTTTTGTTTTTAATCAAGTCATGTTTAAAAACCTTTCAATTTTCTCTCTGCCTGTTCATAATTTTGTTTTTTGTTGCAAGGGTTTAGTCAGAAATATCTTTAATCAAGAATACATTATACGATGATTTATGCCTCTCTTATTTTTTTTTGCACTTTGCTTGATTGCTGGTATTTTCATATTTTACGCAATTTGCTTTTTATTACTTTTCTGATCCAAAGGACAAAGATGATGATGAGGAGAGAAACGATAAGGTTGAGGATTTTGAGGAGGTGCTTGTATACTACCCTGAGGAAGAGATGAGTGATTTTGAGCCTCCTGCCGGTTGGATTGATGCTCTCAGGGACACAGAAACCGCAGGTAAATTCGGGTCTTGCCTTTTTGTTGTTGTTTTTTTTTAATTATATAAAGTTTTAGCAGGTCTCTATCCAATTATGATAAAATTATTCTTATTATTGATTTTTTTCCCAAACAACATATCTATTTATCTTATTAGTATTGACCAAATTTGAAATCATGAAAATATTTTTTTTAATTAATTTTGTCTAAAGTTATCTTGATAATTATTGTTCTTTGGGTTGTTGTTTTTTTTTTTATGCGGGGGGTGTTTGTTGTTGCTTCTATTTTGTTTTGTTGTTTTGTTGTATTTTTTTGTGGGGACAGGGAAAATGAACAAGATGTTTAGAGACCTAAAACAGTAAATGTCTCTAGGGTTTTTTTTAATTAATCTAGATGCACCATTGGTAAATTTTTTTAACCACATCAATAGAACTGTTTTTGTTTTTGCTTGATTGTGTCTATTGTTAGCATTGATTAAATTTAAAATGCATGTAAAAATTGGAGGTTTGACATTGAAAACAGCCATGGGTAATTCAATTACTGGAGAAGAAGAAAGAAAAAGGAAACGAAGAAAACCGTTAAGAGAAGTATGTGTCAGAATGAAGAGACAAAACATGTATATCTGTTCAGAATTTACTTTGTACCAGATGTCAGAAAAGAATTATGCTGGTCAAATTTTTATATCTGTCTTGTCTCTGTGGAGAGGACAAATCTTCCTTTAAGTTAACTGTTTCCTAGGTTCCACAGAGATCTCTAATAAGGCAACAGTACATTTGTTTTTTCATGAGATCATTTTACTTTTATTCCCCAGAATGCGGGCAGCTGAAGCCAGCTGTGAAAGTGGCCGCATATAAGAGGGACCAAACACTACTGGAAGAGTCTGCAGCAAATACCAGGAAAGCCACACGGCAGGACAGCAATGCTCCTTCACAAACGGATGAAGCAGGTTAGGTTCCTCTCAATAAAGCATGCAGCTTCTTTTCGGAAGGTCCCTGGTTTAATCCTCAATGGAGCTGCCTTGTTCTCTATCGGTGTAGTCGGTGTCAATATAA
This sequence comes from Elysia chlorotica, assembly GCA_003991915.1. Taxonomy (NCBI): domain Eukaryota; kingdom Metazoa; phylum Mollusca; class Gastropoda; family Plakobranchidae; genus Elysia; species Elysia chlorotica. The sequence continues at coordinate 71,271 of RQTK01000818.1, forward strand.
TGTGACCAGCTAAGGCAGAAGTCATGCCATCCCTACTGCATTTCTGTTATAATTCATGTAAAATTGTCTGACCATAGTCTTGCAAGCCAACCGCTATATAGCATGCGTTTTGACAATAGATGTCCATTTTTTATATTTCAATTAAATAGATCTACATAGAACGTTATATTTCTAGATCTTCTGTCCTTCTGACTTAGTAATGAATTTTTCTTACTCAGTAGATCTCAAGAAACTTGAAAATTTCTTTGCCAACTAAATTCAACAGTTATAGTTTTTTTAATTGTTCTTTTTTTAATCATAGACATTATTTTTTATGTAATATCTGGTCCCAATACAAAGATATGTCATCAAGATTTACTTTCATTAAGAGAGAGTTAACCCTAATTGTACATTGTGTTTTGTACACTGTTTTGTGTGACTTGGATCTCTAAGGAGCGCCTCTTTTTTAATATTAAAATGGATATTGGAGAATGCCTACAATTTCAAAGGAGGAATACATACACGTTTTATTTAATCCCATTGTAAGTATTTTTTCTAATAAAAGCTATGCTCAAGGCTATTTTTTACCCCTGACATATGATTAGGATAAACAAAACAAAAATTTTCAACATTCTCATGAAAAACATATCTCTGCCACCTAAGCAAAGATTGTTTTAAAAATGCAAGTTCCTTAAATGCAATACAGCATGTTAAATCTGTATTAATTAATTTCTCTCCCCCTCCCCCCGTCTCAAAATCTGTAGGACCTCTTGATGACGACTGGGCTGTCTTGAAGCACCGTCTAGAGCAGGAGAGAATGGCGTCTGAGAGTTTTCAATCCCAACTCGCTTCGGCTATCTCACCCGTGGCAAGTGCAGCTGCTAAACCCCTCATGTCTCCAGAAAATTTTGGAGCTTATGTCTCCCCCATCCTGGCACCTAACAAGGAAAATCGCTCTACAAGAATCTCTAAAACTGAGGGAAATAAATCGTTTACCTCCGTCAATCAACCAAGTGGTCCAGAAACTAACATTTTCGCAACACCTCGAAGACCTACGCTTAGACATGGCAGAGCAGATAGCACAGGGACAAGTCAGGTTTCTACGACAGCATTTCAAGATTTGGCTAGGCATGTGGACAGAGACACTGAACACTCTGATATGTCAGACTCAGATCTCCTGTGGGCAGAGAGCTCCGTGTCAGAAAAGGTGATGAGTATCCAAGAGCGAGTGGCTGCACAGAAGCAAGAGGACTTGTTGTTTGAAATGAAGCTGCGTCGTCTGATGGATTCCTCGCCACTTTTGTTATGACCCATGAAATAAACTGTGTTCGGTTGTATTTGATTCATTTTTGTAATTGTTGAACTGTACAATTCCTGTGCTTACTTTTTTACTGAATCAGTGTTACCAAAAAGAGATAAGGGTGTTTTGCATAAACATGTAAATTTGGTAAATATGATACTTCATAATTATTATAAAGATTATTAGTTTTTTTTACTGTTGTGAGATTTATACATTGATATACATTTTTAAAGAAGTTAAATTTAGTTTTGACTGTAGATGATGAGTTTCACTACATTAATGTCCTAGAATTTTACCACTGCTTTTCTACTATATTGCAGGACCTTTTTCTCCTGTTTTTATGTAAGCATGTGTATTGTTTAAGATTAGAGATGGTGCTACATTAATTTTACTGAATGTGTTTGTAAAGACGAGGTGAAATATTGCATTTTCACCAGATGTTGAAGATTTTGAGCTGAACAATTTTTTTGGCCCTAAATGTAATGGATAGCTATTCAATGAAGTTTTGATTGTATAACATGCTTTCTTTTTTTTTTTTAGATTAATGTTTTTTCTCTCTTTTTTTTTTTAAACAAATGTACAAATAGTTCCCTTAAATAGTGAAATGGTGCAACTCAGAGAATATTTTTTTTTAACTTGGATATCAGCAAACCCTTACTTTATAATTATTGAAACCTACAATAAAGTTTAGATAAACATGCTTACAATATACATCCAAATCTTTGGAAAGGTGAAGTGAAAAGTAGCTATGCTTTATTGGTGAGATACCGTTTTGAATTAACCGGTTAAATCTGTGTAAGATTATCATTGATTTCATATGTCACAATTAGATGCATGTTACTTCATAGAACAAACACTATAAGATTAGTTTTGGATTAAAATAAATTGGATTATTTGTATATTTGGCCCTCTTTGTTGTTGCTTAATACTTTTATCCCTCTTCTTCCTTTGTGTCCATTAGATTTCTTTCTCTTTTACCTCATCATCAATCCAAGATGCTAAATTACTTGTGTTTTAACTGAAGACTCAGCTTTATTTTTTTTTCTCTACTTTCTTTACAATATTACATCAAAAGTTCTTTATGATTCAAAATGTTCCGAGCTAACATTAAATTTAAAGGAGAGACTATAAATGTCAGAAAACCTATTTCATAAGAACAATTAGAATTGAAAACTTAAGCCTAAAAATTAATTCATAATAATCAGTGTAGAGGTTTTCAAGTACAGTACCTAGTTTTTGTGTGTGTTTTTTTAATTAGGGGAAGTGAAAGACTGAATCAAATTAATGGTGAGAAATGTTAAAGTATCGTTAAAGATGCAGTAAATTTATTTGAAACAGAAAGTTCCATTGTTGCCAAATTTCTAAATTTAATTTAGATACCATTTGATTTATTAATATTCTCGCAACAAAATATGAAACAGCCATGCCAGCAGAGCTGATATGTTTCTCATTGGTGCTTAACATTTTGAACCATTCATTTTGTTGTTTTTTTTAAGTTTGTCTGCAGCTACAGATTTTTACATGAAAAACATAATTTTTAATATAAGCTAAAAATAATATATTTGTACTAAACAGTCAGTTAAGAAACAGTTGAAAATGTTCAGGTTCGTTTATTCATACAAAACGAAACCAAAAAAAAATAAGTTGGTTATATTTTTTGAGGCAGACAGTAAGTAGATTGTTAAAAAACGTGGTTTTTAGTCAACAGATGACTACTCAATGGTAAATGGTAACTTTTTACTGCCTGCAGTGAAATTGACACTTTTAATTTTTTTTTTTTTTAAAGTAAATTGGATTCAAAGGATGTGGTTATTTCATGAATACTAAGTGATTCAGTTCTAGCTAGAAGATGGCAGATTTTCTTACATTGGTAGATGGGTTGTGTATGTTTTATGTTGTTTTTGTTTTTGTTTTTTCATATTGAAGGTTGCAAATAAATTGTAAGGGAATTAATCAATTATGAAAGGATCTCAATCTACAAAACCAGCTTTTTGCGAGTACAATGTAAATTTTTCTCTTGTTAAACAAATTAATATTGCAATATATGTACTTAAAAGTTTTTTAACAATTGGGAATTTTAATTTTGATCCTTTTGACTGAGCCACAACTTAAGGTGGAAAATAACTTTACAGCTAAGTTGTTTTCTGGGAATATATATATATCTACTAAGCTGTATTGCCAATGCCATAAACTTTTACCTTAAGTGTTTCTTCAAGGAAACTTCAGCTGATTATCTTCAAATTAAAATTTAAAAAAACTAGTAACAACTAACATAGTCATAAATACTGTTATACAATTTTATTTCATATTACATTAGACAAGTATACATAATCTGATCTATTTGAGCACATTTAGTTACGTTATCATACAGGTCTTTTATCTGCACTGAATACTCATGGAGTAAGTTTATGTGCAAGCAAGGTAATTTTTGCAAGTTGCAATACCAGCAACATACACTGCACATACTTAAATGTGTACCACCACTATCATTCTATATCTTACACAAGTTACGGTTACACAATTTAGCTATTTCAATTTACAATGCCTACACCAACATTATTAAAACATGAGACACAAGAACATCTTTTACATTAAATGAATGTATTGCTTCCAACACAGAGAATATGACCTCTTTCTTTTCCTTTCCCAGCTTTTCAAATTAGAAACTTTAACTGTACACAAAGGTGCTATCATATCTTTACTATCAAGGCTTTGTTCATAAATATTTTCGGAAACAATGCTTATTTAAAAAAAAAATGTTTTTATTAAAATAGGCTACACTTCTGATCATCTTATTACAAAGCCATAAAGACAATTATACGTTATGTATCTAGAAATCATAAATCAAATACATGTTGCAATTCTCGCTATAAAATTCAAACTTTTCTGCCTAATTGACGGTATTCTGCAAGGTAAACAGAAACAGTAGAGAGAATGCAATTGGGTTGTACAAAGAGATATGAATAAGGGACTGACACATAAGTGATGAGGGACAAATACGTAGCTGCGCGCAAGAGAGAGATAGGAGAAATATGGAAAGAAAGAGAGAGGAGAGATTGGGAAAGAAAGGGAGAGAGGAGAAATAGGGAAAAGAAAGAGAGAAAAGAAAAAGAGACGCTTTAATTAAGCTTAATAAACCCCAAGGAATGTCTATTGCCTGTAGAGTAAACAACAGCCTGAGGCTATCGTATCGAAGCAAGCAGATGGCATGTCGACTCGACAAGTCTTAACAATCTCACTGAACGACTGAACGTCTCTTAAGCCCTATTAAGGGCTTTCGCCTGTCACAGGCTCCCCTCCTGCTTGAAAGCACACGTCACTGGGAAAGAGTGGGGCAAGCAGGGTTGGCTATGTTCAGTACTGACTGCTTGCGTTGTCAGGCACTGGCGTCGTAAAACAACATGGCGGCCGCCATTTGTGATCTTTCTGTCCGGGCAAAGGTTGCTAAAAAAAATGATCATTAGATTAGATTTGCAATTAAAACATACCATTTGGATAATATTCAGTTACGCCTGTTGATAGGTAAGTCTCATATTGACACTGTATGGTTTTTAAATCATATTAGATATCAACAGAAAATTTTAAAAAGTAAATCTAATCTAGACTTAATCTAAATCTAGACATAGAGATTATCCAAATCCAGATTATAATTTATCTTAACTCTGCTAGTTACATAGATCTAGATAGAATTTAGACTAAAATCTAGAACAAATGCGAAACTTAAAGTTGTGTTATTTCTAAATTTATCCGCATAGGTCTAGATCTAGGTCTCGACAAAGGTCAAAGTTTTTAGCATTCTACTAAGACCCTCGTCAGTAAAGATTACGTTTTTATTTACCCCCCCCCCCCCTTTCTTTGTTTTCAACCCAAATGTCTGAAACATTTAGGCTATAGGTCTATATAAAAAGACATTATACATAGAAATTGAATAGGCCTACGTAATTCTGTATGATAGGAATCAAATCTCCACATAAAAATAAATAAGTCTGGATTATACATGTAATAAGATGATGCATAGCTGCATGCAGTTGTTTCTCTGGCCTAATGCCATGAAGTAATTATCATAATTTTCAAACATAGATCTATTCTACCTACATTCCCCAAATAAAAGTTAACATAGTATTCGATTAAAGGGTGTTTTTAATTTATTACTGTAGCAATTCACATATGTTCAAAACAGAATAGGCCTACATTAGCCTATATCAACATTAACATCTTTACAAAAACACGTTTGTACAAAATATAATAAGAGGTGCATGTGGTGTTTGCATAATATATGGTTGTATTGTTGTTAAGGATGATGACTGTGATGATGATGATGATGATGATGATGATGATGATGATGATGATGATGATGATGATGATGATGATGATGATGATGATGATACTGGTGGTATTGGGGATGGAGATGTGGAAATGAAAAAAGTGCAGACGAGGTTGTTGCTTTAAGGTTTTTGTTCTCTGTTATTAAATTCGAAGTTTTTGCATCAAATGTGCATAATTATTAATGCATATCGATGCAGACAAAAAGAAAGTCATTCAGTGCTTTATTGAACCCAAACTTATGCGTGTATGCGTGACTTGAAATTGGACAACACACACACAAACAAAACTCCACAAAAAAGCACAAAATTAGCATAAAACTAATACAAAAGAAACTGGCGGCAGATGAAATGTGGTTTCTTAGAACCCCGAGGACAGCAAAGAAACCTAATGAAACATTTTTGCAGAAAGCTAACACATAAAGATCACACATACATCCACTTCGTAGATCAATTTATTTTTTAACATGTGGTGAGAAGAGAAGACTTGGAACACCATATAACAGCTGGAATGGTCGAAGGAATTCCCCGCAGGTAAAATCAACGAAAAAGGATTTTGGGTGGAATATTACTGTTAATTTTTTAAAGCTGTGAAATTTAATCAAACATAGACACAACCATAACAATTTTTTTAAATGTTTAGCATGAACTACAAACTTGGAATCCTACATAACATCAGTCTATTGAATTCTTAAATCCCAACCTTTCTCTCAATCACAGATACAAGAACAACATGGGTCCTGATTAACAAGTCTCTACTCTCGTTTTTAATCTACAAACTGACTTACCATCCTGCTGGTCAGGAGATTAAGTGACCATTGTGTCTGTTCTGGGTGTGAAGTGACCGACCAGGCGCCAACATGGATAGCGACTATTTCTTTTACGAGCAGACCAGGTTCCGCTCCTTCCCTAAACGGTTCAAGAAGATGCCCGAGGATTTGCCGGACAGTCTCAAGTATGCTCATCTCAATCCAAAGGTAGGTTCCATGTTAACTCTGTGTGTGTGATAGAGAGAGAGAGAGAGAGAGAGAGAATAGAGAGAGAAGGAGAGGGAGGCAGACTTACAGAGACATACGGACAGTCAGACAGACAGGCAGACAAACAGACACACACAGGCAGATAGATAGACACAGAAAGACAGACACACAATCATCATACAGACAGGCACACGGGTATATAGACACAGACAGACATACAGCAGATATACAGACACAGTCAGGCAGATAGACAATCACACAGACAAAGTGATAGACAGACGAAGACAGACACATACAGGCAGATAGACTGACACAGACAGGCAGACAATCAAAAAGACAGAACCAGATAGATGGAGAGACTGACAGACTGGCAGACAGACAGGTCGACAGGGCCAGGCATACAGACAGAAAAAGATTGACAGCATACAGGCGGACGTGTGAACGGGTAGGGAGACAGAGAGACATATTGAAGAAAAGATGGAGACAGGTAGAGAGAGAGAGAGAGAGAGAGAGAGAGAGAGAGAGAGAGAGGAGAGGGGGGGGGGAGAAAACAATGACTAACCAGAGGGTTGAATCTGCAACGGACTGAAACTACATAAAAATAACTATCGTCAAATAAAAACAAGAACAAATAATGTAACAAAAATTTTGTGATTTTCTTCTTATCTCAAATGATAACATTTTTTTTATCCTACCTATCAGTCTCATAAGTGTTTTTTAATGTCTGACTATGGCACCGAAAGCGATAAAAATAGAAGTCTTTAGTCATCAGCAAGGTCGTTTCACTGAATAATATTATTGGCCTTATGGAAATTGTTTCCCGAGATTAGTACTGATAGAAATTTATACCGGTGAATTTTTTTTAACATCAATCTAGATTAGATGCATTGGATTATTTTATCCGTCATTGTTAGTTTGCAAAATTGCAAATTAATGTAGTCAACGTTTATGAAAATTAACAAACATGTACACAGAGAAGGGAAGAAAAAGAAATGTATATTTACACGCATTTTGTTTCTCAGTCACACAAAAAAACAAAAACAAACAAAAAAACAAACAAAACAAAACAGTACTTCGTTCTCTTATTAGCATATACTCTCTCTCTCTCTCTCTCTCTCTCTCTCTCTCTCTCTCTCTCTCTCTCTCTCTCTCTCTCTCTCTCTCTCTCTCTCTCTCCCGCCCTATCTATCTATTAATATACATCTATCTATTAATATACAGGCATTTCAAACTCTCTCTCCCTATCTATCTATTAATATACAGGTATCTCATCTTCTCTCTCGCTCCTTCTATATCTAACATTTATAGCTAACGAACTTTCTCTATTTCTCTCTCCCACATCTCTCTTTTTCTTTTACAAGATTAGTAATTTGTATCACATTCTCTATCTCGATTGTTTTCCGACTTGCTCTTATAGTACAGCATTATTGTAACAACACCTGAACAGCCCACTGTCCTACTGACTTTGTATGTGTCAATCTCTTTCTCTCTTTACTCTCGCTATTTTAATGCGTTATTTTTATTTCTACCCCGTAACTCAGTTTCATAATAAATATTCCAATGTACATTATAAAACGAAATTAAAGAAAGAGCAATAAAAATGGTTCAAAGGAAAATACTTTTAAAATACTTCCCCTTAAAACGACTAGAAAAAACTGTTTTATTTCCTTACATCATGGTATTAATATATTATGATCGTCACAATATCATTCTCGCTATAACAATATTTTGCCACACGCTAACACATATACACTATCGATGATCGATCTCATTTATTGATTAGGCTATAGGTGACTGGCGCTGCGTTTCCGTCGTCACAGCTCATTGATCTCAGAGTAACTTTCTCACTGCAAAAATTCTGCTCGACGCTGCCAAAGAAAACCTACTTTTCTCTACGTTTATTTATTTTATTTTATTTTATTTTTTGTGCTCGATTTCTCAAAACGAACAAAATGGATAGAAAAAACTAAAGACATCAAATTCATTAAAATAATTGACACATGCTATCGTCTCAAACCTTAGAAGAAAAATCAGTTAGTGATTACAATCATTACTTTATAAAAAGAAGGAAAAAAAAATAAGTCACTCATTAATAAGTCATTAACATTTCAATAACAGTAACAACGATGGTGACAATAAAAATCATGATGTTTGCATAGACTAAATTTAACCCAATAAAGTAATAAATGATGGACTTTGATATTGTAAATATTACTCTTTTATGTATTCCATTGCAAAATCAATAATCAAAATATAAATATAAATTCTCTCTCTCTCTCTCTCTCTCTCTCTCTCTCTCTCTCTCTCTCTCTCTCTCTCTGTCTCTCTCTCTCCGTTCTTTTAGCGGTTTGTAATTGTTCTGAATCGTTGCAAAAAATGTAAAATGCTTACATAATGAACAGACAAAACAAAAAACCGATTGTTTCAGCGTTTTCCCAGCACGCCAAATTGTGTGCCTGAAGAGTTTGAAGCTTGATTTATGATAATGCAAACGATACCCCCCCCCCCCTTCCTAAACAATGAGTAACTCTTGTTGTATGCTATAGGTTATTAATAAGCAACCAGTAAAATATTTGAAAAGTTCTTTATCCCTGTTGATCATTGACTTTCTTCTTTTTCTAGTTATGGCTTTAAAAAAAAACTATCTTCCTATGAAATAAAACTTGGCAGAATAGAAAAATTCACAATTTTCCTAGAAACAATACGCGTTCTTGGTTGTATATCTTGACATGAACAATGCCTCTCTGAGCTCTAGACTTTTCACGCCAATCCGTTAAGTTCAAAGTAATTGTTGATTTAAAAAAAAACAACGACAACAACTTAACTCTGGAGAACAAAACAATGCTGGTGGTTGTGTTAAGAATCAATCAGCTACTAGTTCGATGCCAACTAGGCTGGAGCAAAGTGTGAAGGGTAGTTAAATCAATAAGACGCACAAAAAGTCAACAAGAAGTGTTCTTGACTGTTATGAATTCGTACTTTTCTAAAGCATTGCAATTGCATTGCCAACAGAGTACCATAAACGTCTCTGGTTCTCGAATCAATGAAGGATTTAAACTGGTATAGACGTAGTTAGTCATACAATATGATTGCGTGTTGTGCTCAATTATACTCTGAAGATGCGCCTAATTCTTTTTTTCTTTTTTTTTCACTTTTTGCTATCTATTTTTTCCAGTGCTTTTGGAATCAACCTCAAACAAATATAAAGCTTTAAAAGGACGTAAAACTATACTGATACGAGCAGTAAAATTATGTTGCATGGTTCTCAAATTATCTTACTCCTTTCGTTATGATGCAAGAAGTTCAGAAATCAGACTTAAAGTTTGATCGTTGGCTGATAATTTTATTACAGTAGGAAATGAAGAAGCCGTCGAAAAATAGGACCAAATTAAGACACTGACATTTAATGTATAGACTCGCTTTTTTGTTCAAATACCCCCTCCTCCTTCTAACTTCTACTCAAACAAGTTTTTTTTATCAGCCCCACGCAAAACTAAAGATATTTTTCAAGAAACGATCAATCAAACGGTACTACTACTAGTGTATGGTGGTCAGCTTCAAGATCTTAGAAAAACCCTTGACTCTGCTATTGTGCTCTAGTGTTCAGCCCCTAACTCCTCTCTATCTCTCTCCACCCCCTCAGGTGGCTGCCTACCTGGCCAGCAAGGAGAAACAGAAACAGGAGGAGGACATGTTCGGAGACGGGATGGGCAAGAAGAGTCTGATGCCGGAAATTAGCCAGGTTAGACATGAATGTTACCCTACAAGCTATGATTGTGTCCATTATTGCCGATAATCCTGCTTAAACGATCTTGTTTTTCCACCATCGTCATTAAAATCATTTAAGGATAATTTTGTTAATAATGTCATATTCACGAATGTTTTCATTAACATCCATCTCTTCCACCACTTTCACCATTGACACCACCTTCTTCCCCACTACTAATTCTAGTCAAATGAAACGCCTTTTTATCACCCCACTTAAAACTAAGATGTTTTTCAAGAAACGGTCAGTAAAGCGGTAACTTCTACTAAAACGCCTTTTTATCACCCCAGGCAAATTTAAATATATTTGTCAAGAAACGACCAATGCGTAGAGTGGTCCACCTTAAGATCTTAGAACAACCCTTGACTCTGCTATTGTGCTCTAGTCTTCTGCCCCTAACTCCTCTCTATCCCTCTCCACCCCCTCAGGTGGCTGCCTACTTGGCCAGCAAGGAGAAGCAGAAGCAGGAGGAGGACATGTTCGGAGACGGGATGGGCAAGAAGAGTCTGATGCCGGAAATTAGCCAGGTTAGACATGGATGTTACCTTACAAACCATGATAATTTTGTCGAATACTACCAATAATCCAGCTTAAACGATCTTGTTTTTCCACCATCGCCATCAAAATCATTAGGATAATTTTGTCATCATCATCATCATCATCATCATCATCATCATCATCATCATCATCATCATCATCATCATCATCATCATCATCATCATCATTGCAGTCTTCATAACCATCCATGTCATCTCCATGCCATCACAACTTTCATAATAATGTTATTATCCTTTATAACAAATGGAAGATTACCAGCATGATCAATATTCGTATCTATCCAATTTTTCATGAAATAATTGACATTCTTCTAAAAAAAAATCACTCCGAAAAAAAAAAATGAAAACAGCAACAGGGATATTGTATGATGATACACATAACTTAAATTGACCATCGTAGACCTGTAATTTTTTCGTTCGTAATTTTCTTGTTCTTCTTTCCTATGAGTTTTGTACCATGAACAACAAACAATCCGCGTGTACACGTACGTGTCTATAACTATTTCTCACTGTGCAGGCTTTCAACGCCGTGAAGAACCGGCTGGACTCCTCCCTGTCTAACGACGAAGACTCCCAGCGCTACCTGTTTGAGGAGGCCAAGCAGTCCGCCGCCAACACACTCCTCCACCTGAGCCGCATCATCTACTTCTACGACAACATCGGCACGCTCATCCCAAAGTCCCTGGAGTACCAGATGATGGCCGGCTTCGCGGAGCTCGCCTCTGACGTGCAGGTAGTGGCCAGGGAGTGGCAGACCCAGGCGGCTAAAGAAGCTTTTCTGCGCAGACTCAATGAGGTGCATAGTGACGACGATCAAGACAAGGTACGCAGATCAGAGACTTCCACTCTCTGTATGTCTGTCTGTCTGTCTGTCTGTCTGTTTGTCTATATGTCTGTCTGTCTGTCTGTCTGTCTGTCTGTCTCTCTCTCTCTGTCTGTCTCTCTCTCTCTCTCTCTCTCTCTCTCTCTCTCTCTCTCTCTCTCTCTCTCTCTCTCTCTCTCTCTCTCTTTCTATATTATATTGTGTCGAGGGTTTAGTATATTTCACGTTTTAAAACTTTCCGAACTCAAGTAATGACATGGTTTGTACACAACTCTTTTGTTTGTCTCCTCAGATCGCAGTGAGCGTGATGGAAGATGGCCGCTCGTCGAGAGGGGGCACGTCTGTTGTCTCGGAGTCGGTGAAGGGCGGGCCGGCAGGGGGCGCTGGTGGCGGCAACAAGAAACGTCTGCTGAGCAAGGCCGGGGCGGGACTTCCGGAGATTGTGGAGGACAGCGAAGGTCTCTCCGAGCTGGGCAGGTCCAACATCAAGCGGAGCGACAGTCGGCAGTCGGCGGCCTCCAGGCGCGGCAAAACTGACCGCTATGGGAAACCAACGGACGCCAAAGGTTAGCGATGTACATTTACAATCATGCGTTAATTTGGATTTTTGCTTTACCGATACGGTACAATTAGTGATGGCAATGTAACAATAATCTTCAGCGTAGAGGTAAAAGGGTGAAGTAAGCTTAACTTAGATCGTAGTGAACTCTGCTTTGTTTCTCCTTCTTTAATAAGCAGTAGTTCTAAATTTCTTTACTACAGGGTTGGTATTTAAAAACAGAGCACATATTTAACACTCTGCACTCTTTTCAGCATAGTGATGCACTTTGTAGATTGTAATACATGCCAATGCTTTTTTATTTATGTAGATGCATTTAGAAACAAACTTTTTAATACTCTGCACTCTTTTCCGCACAGTAATGCACATTGTAGATTGTAATACATACCAATGCTTTTTATTTATGTAGATGCATTTAGAAACTCATTATTTTATTTTTCAGCGTTACCATCTATTTAAAAACACATTATGTAATTGAAAGAACTATTAACTTGCTAAATCAGTGCACATCTCGCCTTTTGTTTTGACAATAATTATTTATGCTTCCAAAATATGAGATTACAAAGTCACCTAAGCAGACGAAGATAATAATGGGTTATGAGTGAAAGTGAGCTATATCATTGAACTTGTAGGCACAGTTAGAACAGTGAACGTTGCTGTTGCGTTGGATGAAGAAATACACGCTCGACATCATTGTGTCTTAACCTTGACCGCCATCTAATAGAAATGTATCCCTGTTGGCTTTGTTTGGTGCGCAAACATAATATGTGTTGACTTTTTTTTTCAATTTGGGGATATGGTTTCCCATTTTTTGAAAGTCTGATTGGGACCTTTAGCTTTACAAATAGCCTTTATGATGTTCTATAAATAGATCAGGAAATACAGAGTTACATTTTCTCATATTGATAGTTTTGATATCAACAACAAGAGTTTGTCAGAACATTTGAAAAGAATAATTGTGTTTCCAATTTTAGGATAAAGAAAAGAATCAAAGAAATTATTATGCTGTGGTAATTAGCGTATGATTTGTGGTAATGTGATTTTGGAATATAAATTGGGACATTTTAATTATAGAAATGGGTTGCTGAGTAAGAAAGAGAAAGGAGGGAAAACTTACATTCGAATGCTTTAAAGGGGTACTTTGATGTTTTCAATTTCATATAACCGCTATAGCTTCGTGAAATCACAGTAATGTGCATGCACAGTAGGCCATGCTAGATCGAACTAGGCATAGAACTTTCTCACTACTAGGCAAGTTTATGAAATCAAAGTTCTTTTTTTTTTTAGGCCATGATTATAGTTGAGGTGACTTATCAACAACGCTATAGCTTCGTGAAACCACTGTAGGCCATGCTAAATCGAACTAGGCATAGAACTTTCTCACAACTAGGCATGTTTATGAAATCAAAGTTCGTTTTTGTTTTGATTGAGGTGACTTATCAACCAAAAGACCTTTAACACGTGATAACATATATGTATACCAACACAACAACAAAAATAAATTAAGCATGATTTACTATTCCCTGTGACGTTGAATATAAAGAAATAGAGTATAAAAACGACGCCCGTGTTATCTTTGATCCATTCTACCGCTCAGCAGCACAATGACCACCTTGGTATTCCTATTGTAGCCGCAAAAACCCCTGGCTTTCCAGGTGGCTCAGAGCTTGGGCGCTTGGACCATGCCAATACATGTATACATGAAATATCTGTAATTATACAGTCCTGCCTTGAAAGATCACGGCGAAGTCTGGAACTTTAGAAGCCTTGCGATTACTTAGCCCTTAACGAAAACGAAGACGAAATGTAACGGAATCTGTGACGGTGTAGGCCTACCGGTGTCCGAAAGTAGCTCCATGTTAGACTTACGAGGCCAATGAGCGATCAGCAAACTATTAAATTTTTGTTTACCGGGCTTGATTCTGCCAGCCGTTATTGCCGTGTGGATCGCACAGCCTGTGTTTGAAACACTCCCAGCCATAGCGACCACAGCGACCTTTCACACGTACGGTAGATAAATCTCGCTCGATCTCTGTCAACACGGACTGTTATTGATACGCCGGCTGATAAGCACGCACTGTACGTGAGGTCCGTGCTGGAAGATCGAGTTCCTTACATTCGACACTTTTGTATATTTTAGGTGACGGTGAAATGAGAGGGATATTTTGGCTTGAAATTTTACATATTCGATTTTTCACAGTTCGAATATTTTTGGCGTGTAAAATAAAACTGAAAACTCCCTTGTTTTATTTGTCTGAAGAAAAAAAAGCATCAGAACCGGTCACGAAAAAAGGAAAAATAGTGATAAAGATGGTGCATGTAGTAATTATAGATAACATCGAATCCGTACAGAGGTTGTGGTTTCAATATTGAGTCGTTTTATGATAATAAAAAAAAGGTTTGAGATCAAATGATAGCAAAGTTTACGCTCAGACTACATCTTAGCCCCCAAAGGCAGTCTACAGTTGACCATTAAGGATCTGCACGCTTGAAGACTGCATGTTTTATTTTTTAATTGATTTGTTTATATTTAGAATCTTAACAACGCCGTTTCAAAACATGATGAATCAAGGGGAAAACAGTTCCCGCTTTTCTATATTTTACGCTCTTAGGCTCTCGTCAAAGGAGTACCATGTATGGCAACTTGTTTTCTTCTCCAGCAACGAAAATTTAATTAACAATAAATTATTTTTTAAGCCGAATTTTCTGCTGTAGTTGAGACACTTTGACTATTGTTATGGTATTTCCAAAAAAAAAAGTATCATTATGTATCATATCTGGTTATCTATAAATACTTATCTTAGTTCATCAATTCCTTTGCCACCGCATCATAATGCTAATTTAGAAAATTACCAGCATATTTAAATTTCTTTCAGCTTCTTTGTATCCTTCCGCAGCATAGCCAATACACGCAATTATTTATGTTTACATCGTAGACTTATAATCAATGCTACTTTCACCCTTACACCTTTCAGCCTCTTTTAAGGACATTAGGATTCTTCTGTAGGTTTGTTCAGACGAAGGATAATTTCCGATTTCATTTCTTAACGTTAACATTTTTTTTCACGTGATTCTGAATCCCCAAGGTAGACTGGTGCATAAAAAAATTGATTAAAAAAAACGAGCGTCAAAAAATAAGATAATTTTTACTCTTGAAAGCCACAGAAAAAGCATGATACAATTATATTTGCGTTTTTTAGACTCGAAATGAATGTGAAGAGTGAAAAGTTCAGCTGTATGAACGGTAATTAGAGTACATTTATTTCGAAAAGAAACGATAACTTGTGAAACGAGTTCGTCAATTGGGTCAAAAAAGGAAAGAAAATGCATTTCGCCCAATATTGATCCTTCGTCTGTACACAACCTTGTGTTTTAGTCAAGGCATCCAAAAATAGAAGTCTGCGAGTTGGACGAAATGAGCCCACGTTTTTGCCCAGCAACGTTATCCTGTAGCCATGTAATCCTAATTGTGCCTACGAGCTCTAGTAAAATGATAATTATAGTTCACTTTGGGGGCTTACTGCAGACATTTGTCTTCTTTGGCGACTTTGAATTCTATTTTTGGAAGCCTTAGTACACAGGCTTCGATGCTCTACAGACGATAGACAGTGAGTTGTTCTGTGGTCTGTGAAAATTACCTCCCCTTCTCGTATTCAGCTCCTGGATCCACCACAGGACGGTCGCCGGCCCACAAGCGTGGTTTCCATGACGACTTCATGTCCGCCTTCACGGAGACTCCTTCTGACAACAGATGTAGGTAGCAGCTTGCAGTGTGCCTGTGTGAAACACCCAGAACTGTTGACCCTCTCCATGGTTTCTTGTGTCTGTCTATCTATCTCTATCTGTGCATATATCTGTCTATCTATCTATCTATCTATCTATCTATCTATCTATCTATCTATCTATCTATCTATCTATCTATCTATCTATCTATCTATCTATCTATCTATCTATCTATCTATCTATCTATCTATCTATCTATCTCCCTCTCTCTCTCTATCTATCTATCTATCTATCTATCTATCTTTCTATCTATCTATCTATCTATCTATCTATCTATCTATCTATCTATATATATATATCTTTCTCTTTGCATGTATGTCTGTCTTTCTATTTATCTATTTACCTGTCTATATCTCTATCTATTTATATACAGATAGATAGATAGATAGATAGATAGATAGATAGATAGATAGATAGATAGATAGATAGATAGATAGATAGATAGATAGATAGATAGATAGATAGATAGATAGATAGATAGATAGATATATACCACTTGTACGTCTATCAACGCACCTATTTAATTTATATTCTCTTATTACACCTTTCTTCTTCCTCACTTTCTCTTCCTTTCGTATTCTTTCTATTGATCGTTGCCTACCTGTTTGTTGCTGGGTTTTTTTCGATTTCTATCTATCCTTCTATCAATCCAATAATTTATTGTTTTACCACCGTTTCAATATATTAAACTTTTAGTTCTTTTCTTTTAACGGATTTCTCAGCTTGAACGGTAACAATAATATTAGATTTGCACATTCAAATAGTAGATGTCGCACGTAGTAATACAATTAACTTTACATGTATCAGGTAATGACAGTACACTGTATTACGCATTTTGCCTGAAACATCCTTTGCCAAATTGTCATTGACTTTTTGCTGTTGTTTTTGTTTTTGTTGCTGCTGTTGTTGTTTTTGTTGTTGTTGTTGTTGTTGTTGTTGTCGTTATTGTTATTGTTATTGTCGTTCTTGCTGTTGTTGTTGTGGTTATAGTTGCTGTTGTTGATGATGATGATGCTGTTCTTGTTGTTGATGATGGTCATGATGGTCATTTGTAATCATGTATCCTATCTTCATTGTACATTTCATAGTCGCAATTATGATTTTACAATGTCACCTTACTTAACTTTCCTAAAATAATGTCCACTTTTACGACATATATTATTTCCCCTTTGCTACCCTGTCTCAAACTAGTTTTAATGACTGGCAATGTATAGGCGTATCGTGGTGCTTGGAGAGTTCCACTCCAACTTGTTTGACTACTTCTGATAGATCTTGAACCCCTTGTGATAATGCCTCTTGAATTTTGTAGTCTGTCTCCTCCCTCCCACCACCAAGTGGAACAATCTAAGTTAGAATTTTTAAATTTCAAATGTATCAAAAACGAGGATTGTTGGGTTGTTGTTTTTTTATTCCAGGGAACTCAAAATACAAACATTCCTTCTTTGTTTTGTTTATTTCGTATTGGTGTTGTTTTTTCACTATCAAACTTCTGTACATTTTTGGGAGACGGTTTTCCCCTAGTCTGACAACTCAATGTCCGTATAAGCACAGTGACCAGGAAGGAAAATTGTAAGCTGATTAAGACTAGGCTATACTTGGATGAAAAATAGTTTATAGTTATCTATTAATATACAAAATAAAAAGTAGCATCCTGGTAGAAAAAAAAATTTATTGAGGAAAGAAAGAACAAAGTAAAGCTTACCACTGCACAAAGACCAAAAAATATTTTTTTAAAACTCACAAGGTTAGCTGGTAACGTTGACTATTTGACAGCTTTACTACGAAGAGGGTTTTAGTCACTATGGGGAAAATTACATTTAAACGAGATTGTGTAAAAAACTGAATTTAGTGTAACGTTTTTAAAACATCGTTCAGACGAAGATAACGAAGATGGCTATGCGTAAACTTTTACCGATTTTTAGGACGGATGTGCTTTTTAACTTTATTGCCTTATTGTTTTAGTGATCTTACTACTGGAAATATTATTTGGATTTTTTTTTGTAAGGTACGGATTTCACTTGAGGCGCACTGGCATAGTCATTGTATGCCTACTACGCTTGCACAATTAATATGACTTTTATCCTTAGAAGTCGTCTTTTTTCCGAGTTTTGGTTTGAATAAGTGGGAGGGGAAAGAAAATTAATGTGATCCAACGCTCCCTTCATTATATTCTGTGTTTTTTTGTTGTTTTGTCATAACTTATGGTGTCTTTGAATAGACTTAAAAAGGAAAGAAATCGATTCCACTTCAATAAAATTATCAATTTCTTTTTAAAGCTAACACCGTCTTTGTTTTTATAAAAATCGTTATGTTTGGAAGAGATTTCGGAATTTATATCTGAATGTACATTTTTTTCTCAGTAAGTGAATCGCATATTAATGCTTTTTCATTGCTTACTATTTTGTTGCAATTACAACAACAACAACAAAACAGAGAATCTATTCGGTTCTCCACTATTCCATATAAAAATTATTCCCCCCCCCCCAAATAAAATGTTTAAAATTTAATGTATAAGCCCTTGTTGTAGTAAGCTGTGTCGCCTTTCATCTACGACAAAATTAATTAACTCTTTAACACGTAACACCGAGCGTCAATTTTACACAATAATATTTACCTGCAATGAAATCAGTTGAATCTCTTATCACTTCAACCACTTGCAGCAGAAAAAGTCATTTTCTCAAGTGCAATAAAAGTAATAATGAATGCAACGTTGGGTTCCGACTTCACACACACACACAAACAAAGAGAGAGAGAGAGAGAGAGAGAGAGAGAGAGAGAGAGAGAGAGGAGGGCGGAGAGAAGTCTACTTGCAAGTCTCTTGAAGTGCTTCGACCAATTTTTTGTACCATTTTTGTATTGAGGTATGTTTTCTAGTCTTTGTTGAAAAGGCAATACTTTTTATTGACGTTTGGCGTAACATTTCCGCTTGAGAGATCGCTCTTGTAAGACTCTTTTAAGACTTTGATTTGCTTTAGATTGCTGAATCGAAACATTTCATTCTTTCGATCTTCATTTAATAACTTATGAGAAGAGAGGGGTTCATAAAATGAAGACCCTGAAGGTTTGCCAGTAACTTGATTTGAACTTATGATAAAAGAACTTTGAGCTGAAGGGAATTGGTGTGTAACACAACGCCATCGGAGAACAAGAACAAAAAGAAGAAAAAAAAAGAAGGCATGCAAAATCATTGGAAATCGCTCATTGAGTGCAGGCCTACTTCCCATACATGTAATTTAAACTTTACAATCAAAAGATCCTACTCAGGCGAAAAAGCACATTTTTTTCTCTACATGAGTTAAAAAAGGTAATAAAAAAAAATGTTTATTTAGAATTTTCTTTTGCGATGCAGTCGCAATTAATTTAGCAAGAATAAAGTTATTCTCTACGCCAGTACGTTTCTGTTCCTTTTTTGGCTGCTATTCCGAAATAATTATTCTTTGCATTTTCTAACTTCTATAAAAGTTCTTAATGTTCGCCTGTCTATAGTTTTTTTTTTTTTTTTTTTTTTATTTTCCCCTTGTTTTTTTTTTTTTTTTTTTTTTTTTTTTTTGCCTTTTCTGCTTTTCGTTAATATCAGATTTCTTATCTAAATCGTATCATTTTCGTCCTTTTTCTTCTCGTGTCATACATAAACCAGTGGCTGTTTTTGTTTCTGCAGCAGATATTATCACAAAATAAGTATCAATAAATCGACATTCACATATCAAATACTAGGTGGCTGATTTTGCCTAGGATCACCCCCCCCCCCCTTCTCTGTTTTTCTCACCCTCTCTTCCCACCTCCCTCCCCAGCTACAGCTATGGCTAACCCGTCCTACTACATGTCGGTCATACAGTTCCAGCTCTCCTCGAAAGCCTGTGAGGAGAAAGGTAAGCTGAAGTGGCGAGGGGAAAAAGAGAAACATCGTAATATTTCAAGCACATGGTTTTATTTCTTGATATTCAGTCAGATAGAAGGAGGAATGTACTAAATAACAAACTAGTTCTACGATATAACCAGATCTTTTTTTTTCATGATACACAATAATTATATTATAAGCAGATGTCAGGTTTTTTCATTGATACCTTAAACTAAAGTTTTGAAACTCGTGAATGCGGCGACATGTCTAAAGGTACTTATTCTATAATTGAAATAGATACTCCACGCTCAAGAGATCAATAGGATAGTAAAAGGCCTATCACTCACCCCCCCCCCCCCCCCCCCTCTTTTTTTTTTACACACACACACACACACACACACACATTTTCCTTCCTCATTGACTTTGAATCTCACTCCAGATCGGACATTGGTAAAACGATTTTCAATGCTTTACAGAAACCTTTTCAAAGATAGTCACAACAGTCACATAAACCCCAACAATTCTCTCATGTTAAACTATAATAGTACAAGTAATACCGTCTTTTACCGCCACCATATTATTTGAAAGGGAAAGGACAGAAACGTTTCATCTAGCATGTGAACAAGTGCACATGTTGTCTGGAAAATCAATCAGCTAAGTAGGGGGGGGGAGGGGAGGGGGGTAGCTCGAAAATTAATGGTACTTGTTTTCTATACGAAGACCCTCTGATTCAGAATAAAGGCGCGCGGGTTCGATCCATGGCTGTGTTGCCTGGTGTTTGAATTTATAGCGCGGGTTCGATCCCTGACTGAGTACCTGGTGTTTGAGTCGATAGCGTGCGGGTTTGACTCCTGACTGAGTCACCTGGTAATTGAGTCGATGGGCAATAAGAGGCTCCACAACCTTTGCCAAAAAGTAGAAACAGAAGATCAACTACACCAAAACACTATGTACAATGGTGGCACAAGATCTACACTACTTATGAAGAAACTTGCGCAAACTACGAAACAGAAATGACTAGAGCCAGTGAACCTTCATTTTCCACCTAACTGCCATCTCCAAAATGCGTCCTTTAGAAATTACCAGTATTCTGATTTTCATAGAAGCACAAGCGTTCCTTCAATCTCAAGAAAACGTCTCAGAAAACCCACGGTTCACTGGGCATGACTTACTTACTTGTTTTCAGGCTGGATCGTCCAGAAGGGCAAGGAGGAAGAGCTCGCTAAAGAGGCGGTGCTGGAGTATTGTGTCCAGAGATTGCTGCAGGAGTTAAAAATCATGTGAGGACCCCTCCCCACCACTCTCTTTCTTTATCTATCTTACTCTCTCTCTCCCTCTCTCTCTTCTCTCTCTCTCTCTTTCTTTCTCTCTTCTCTATCTTTTTTTATTTCTCTCACCCCTGTAATGGAAAAAACTAGGAGTTCAATAATGCATAACCATATTAGCTCTAATAACACATTTACGTTATTATGTATTCCCGACATGTTCAAGAGAGTTCTGTTGTAAATGAGTCAGAGTCTGAAAGTTAAAAAAATCCACAACTTTGCCTCATTATTTGGAATTGCTTAACCGAGATAATTATAAGATACCACTTTCAGGGCTATAAAAAAAAAAGAATTGAAACGCTTTTGTTTGCATTGAGATAAATAGTCCAAGGCAGTACAATTTGTTTTTGTGTAGTTTGTAGAACTTTTTATTATTCTTTTACAAACGCATTTTCCTACTGTTTCAGTAAAGAGCAAAAGACTCACGAAGCTGAAATGGGGTTCAACACGCCCCCTGTGGTCCGTTACTATGGAGACGCGCGCAGAGAAACGCTGCTCAAGTATCGGAAATCCCCGACACGCACTTCTCCGAACACTTCGTTCAAGGAGGGGAAGCCCCGAATTCCCAACATGTATGACGACCACAACGAGGGCAGACAGCTGATGATAACAACACATATTGATGGCACAACAGTCGCTTAGTATCCTTGATTCTGGCCTTCTAATAATAGGAAAATTATTAAAATGTTGAATCAAGACTGGTACAACAGTATTATTATTTTGGGTGACAGGTGGATTGGTGCTGATTCTGTTGATAATGCTGATCCTTCAAGGACTTTTTATTGCTAATAGCAAATCATACACAAGATAATGAAATCGCATTGTTTTGTTTTTGTAGTTCGTTTGTTAGTTTTGCTTTTTTTATTTTAGTTTTGTTTAGGGGTTTTGTGGGGGTGGGGTGTTTTGTTTTTGTTGTTGTTGTTGTTGTTGTTGTTGATGATTTAGTTGTTGTTGTTATTGTTGTTGTTGTTGTTGTTGTTGTTGATGTTTTATTGTTTTTCTTTTTTTTTGGATGGGGCGGGGAGCAATGTGTGTGTGTGGGTGAAGGGGGGGGGGGTATATTATTTGGTTCCTTTTAATCACTGTTTAATGTATACTTGTTTCAACAATGCTTATGCGTTTCACATTTTTACTGTTGTATATAATTACAATGTATAATTTTCAACTATTATATCCATACCTCCTACAAATATCATTAGTTCTGTATCGAACCTTAACCCTGACCAGCTACCCATCTGGTCGCACGGCTGTGGTAACGGCTGCGGCCGGGTTTGGGCGTCTCGGGTTCTATACGATTGTTTACGACGACGACCCGGACATGCGGATGTTGGCGACTTTTACGCCAAGCGGTCGAGGCGTGTGTTACCACATGAACGGCAATGTCAGGTGAGGGTTAATCTGTGTGTTTATGTTGTGAAATTATGTGTAATTGTGTGATCTCTACATTAGAGGGCTAGTAGTAAGTCTCGTAGCAGTTGAATCGAGTGGGATAGGATCTATCATGTCTAGGCGTTAGACGAGAGAGAGAGAGAGAGAGAGAGAGAGAGAGAGAGAGAGAACGTGTCTGGGGAAAATAGAGAGACTGGGCGAGAGAGAGAGAGAGAGAAGTGGCGAGAGAGAGAGTGTGTTTGAGAAAGAGTGAGAGTGGGAGAGAGAGATAGTGTGTGTGTGTGTGTGCGTGATAGAGATGGAGAAAGAGGGAAGGTAAACTATGGCGCTCAAACTTGAAGCCACCTTGCCCACCGCACACGTCCCTTCCCCATGGTAAATCATATCGAAAATCTTGCTACTATATGTACTATTGCAGGTGTATAACGCGATATTCGCCCAGAGTCGTTTTAAAAGAAAGGAGGGTGTGCCCTACTGGTATACTGGTTTCCTTTATTGACAAAAAAAAACAACAAAAAAACAACAACAGCAACAGCAACAACAACAAAAACACTCCATCATGGTTTCTCACAGCGAAAACGAAAGAAGTTTTGTTGTTTTTTAATCTATGTTATTATGACATTCGTTTCTGTTTCAGGTTTTTGTCCACTCTGAAGGGAGGACTATGTACTTCTGCAGGTGTATAACGCGATATTCGTCCAAAGTACAAAAAAAAAGGAGTGTGTCGGGTACTGGTGTACTGGTTTCCTTTATAGACAAAAAAACCAACTCATTTCATCATTGTTTCTTACAACAACAAAAAAAAGGAATTCATTTTTATCTTTGTTTGTATGACGTTTGTTTCTGTTTCAGGTTTTTGTCCACTCTGAAGGGAGGCCACCTGGCCAACAGAAACGGTCGTGTGATCAGACAGTGGAAGTGGCCACAGGCCCAGGTCAAACTCACCACGCCAGTTCAGTTCCAGGTGGGCTACTCTCTGATCACCAGAAGCAGCAGCAGCAGTAGCATAATCATCATCATCATCATCATCATCATCATCATCATCATCATCATCATCATCATCATCATCATCATCATCATCATCATCATTACCATGATCATAACCAATATTATCATGATTATCATCATCATCATCATCATCATCATCATCATCAGCAGCAGCAGCAGCATCGTCGCCGTCGTCGTCGTCGTTATCATCACCATTATCATAACCACCTTTATCATCATCATCATCATCATCATTACCATCATCATCATCATCATCATCATCATCATCATCATCATCATCATCATCATCATCATCATCATCATCATCATCACCATCATCATCATCATCATCATCATCATCATCATCATCATCATCATCATCATCATCATCATCATCATCATCATCATCATCATCATCATCATCTGTCATCATTATCATTATTTTCATTATCATCGTCATCATCTTCGTTTTATCATCATCATTATGATTATTTTGATAATATTAATAACAAAAATATTAATAACAATAAACTTTATTTCTATAGTGTTCAACCCCAAACAGACATAGACTCAGATCCCAATAATCCTTTACTCTCCCCCGTAGATGAACCAGAACCTTGTGTTCCGCTGCGTGTCCGAGAACTACATCGTGGTGGTGCTGACCTGTCAGAAGGAGTCCACGCGCTTCTTCGTGTGCGCTGCGCCAGGAGCCAATGAGCAGCAGAGGACGGAGGAGACGGTGCGTCTTGTCACTTTTAATCAAGCTTAAATTGTTCCGTACAAATAAATATACATAGACAGCTGCATACAATTATGCATAAAATGGTATATAAAGTTATGCATTGGTGTGATTGTTTTGGAATTTTTTTAAATCATCGTAAATTCAAATGGAATGCAGCGATACCGCAAAATAGAACAACTCATTGTTAAGCTGTAATACTAATAGTCGTAAGCCTTCATGCCCTTTATTTGTTTGTGTTTTATTATTGCGTTTTGTTGCTGCTTTGTTGTTGTTTTTGTTGTTGCTGCTTTGTTGTTGTTGTTGTTGTTGTTGTTGTTGTTGTTGTTGTTGTTGTTGTTTTTGTGTTGTTTTTTTTTGCCTTTTTTGTTTTTATCCTTGTTGCTATTGTTAGCTCGTTGGCATATCGCTGTACTCTGGGTTACTATTAATTTAAAACCTTATTCGATTACCACACAGGACCAATTGTTGACGGCCTTCACGTTTTCATCAAGAGCGGCAAAAGACTTGTTACGGTTGTTTGCTCCTAAAATAAAGGGAAAGTCCAAAAGGAAAAAGGTAACGTCTTTCATCTCAATAAAAGCAGATATACCGGTAATACTAGAATTTGAATTTAGAAAACATTTTTGTTTATTTAGTTTAGAATGTATTTGGTGTTGTTGTTGTTGTTGTTGGTTCTGTTGTTTATGTTGTTGTTGTTGTTGTTGTTGTTATTGTTGTTGTTGTTGTTGTTGTTTCAACTGTTATGATTTTGTAATAATAATGCACGTCATTGCATTTTTCAGTAATGGTAATATTATATCCAAATAACTTATATCTTGGTCTTTGGTCAGAGGCAGATTGCCCCTGTGCAGGAGACCCTGCCCTTGGTCATTCAGTCGATCAGCCGGTCACATTATTTTACTGACACTGATCCAGCCAGTAGGGGATGAAAACAAGGCGGTCTGAGCGGGGATTGAATTCCGATTGGAAGTTGCGCTCTACTCTGTTACCTTGGTGTAACCATAGACTATAGATGTAGTAAGACGTTTCCCCATAAAGAGCTCTTAGTGCCATTGCTACGGCATTCAAACGTGAAGCGTACTCACCCATTTTCTTTATTAAAACTAAGGCGGTTGATCAACCCACAGACATAGTTTTTACTAAGGTTTAAAGGAGGAAGCTACCGCCTTAATTAAATCGGACCCACACACACACATATGCAAAACCCTCCCAGAGAATCCTCTCAGCATTTTACATTCTATGACGAAACCCAACAATCCCACACAGGAAAAGATGACCAAACAGCTGGCGGAGATTGTTAAGTCGGTGGACACCCAGGACAAGCTCATCTATGACCTGGAGTGCGACAGGGAGCTGGCCAGGCTCCAGAGGAAAGCCAAGTATGTTTGCCCCACACGCACAATATCACTGCCCCTTTAGAAATAGAATAGCTTTTTCAGGAAATTATTATACTGTTTGCATTGCTCAATCATATATTATGTCATTTTTATTCAGATACTTGCTTTGTCCCTTGGTTTAACTAGAGGAGTGATTTATTTATAATTATCAATTATACAAGATTTGTGAAAAGCCAAGTATGTTTGTCCCTGGTGCACAATTGCACTGCCCTTTTAGAAATATAATAGTTTTATCGGGAAATTATTATACTGTTTGCATTGCTCAATCATATATTATGTCATTTTTATTCAGATACTTGCTTTGTCCCTTGGTTTAACTAGAGGAGTAATTTGTGTATGATTATTAATTACACAAGATTTGTGAAATGTTTACTCAGTACTTTCCAACATCAACTTTTTACAGCAGGAAATTGAACTATTCGCAACAGAAATGTAAGGTATTCACACAAGAAATTTGATTATTTCATACTGGATACCTGAACCTTTCACAGCATAAATTTGAAACAATTACACCACAAACTTAAACTATTCAAACACAAACGTGGAGTTGGTCTACGAGAACCATAAAATATTAATTAGAACTATTTTTGCCAAAAACTTGAACTACTGACACAAACAATATGAAATATGAACACCAGAAACTTGAACTAGAAACACTAGGAACTATCATCAGAAATTTCAATAACACCGAAAACGTGAACTCCTTACATGAGAAACCCAAAAATTCAAACAATTACAACACAAATGTGTACTATTTTCACACAAAAACTTTGAACTATTCATAGCAGAAAATTGGTGAACTTATACCATAAACGTCAAATATTAAACGAGAAACTTGAACAAATCACACGACAAACCTTAACTACAGACACATGTATAAATGAAAGAACTACACCACAAACTTAAACTATTCAAACACAAACGTGGACTTGGCCTACTAACACGATACATTTGAACTAGTTTACCAGGAACTAGAACCACAGACACAAACAATTTGAAATATTTACACAAGAAACTAGGGATTATCATCAGAAATTTGAATCATGAATACCAAAAACGTAAACTACCTACTTGAGAAACTCTATTCACACCAGAAACTCAAACAATTACATCACAAATTTGGGGACCTTGAACTATTCACAGCAAAAACTTGGAGAATTTATACCAGAAACGTCATCTATTTAAACGAGAAACTTGAACAATGCACATGACAAACCTTAACTACTGACACATGTATAAAAAAAACTTGAACTATTCTCACTAAATGCCAGATAATTATGTATTCACATCAGAAACTTGCAGTATTCACATCAGAAACTTGAACTATTCAGACCAGAAACTTAAACTATTCACAACAGACATTTACACTTCAATATAAGAAACCTGATCTATTCACACCATAATCTTAAACCACTCTCGAAAAATTCAGACCACAAATTTGAACTATTAACACCACAATTTGAAATAGTCACACCACAAAATAAAAATATTCGCACCACGAACTTGACCTCTTGACACCAGGAACCTTGTTGACGACTGGTTGGAGCACTATCGAGTGACCATCGGCCTCAAATCTCCGATACTGATCCAGCTGTCTGAAACCCCACGTATGCGCCCCAGATCAAGGGGCGGGGCTTACTCCGCCAAGACCACATTCGACGGGCGGGAGAATAGACGTGACACTCTAGGCCTGACGGGAAGGGAGACGTTGGTGGACACGGCCAGAGTTCCTTCTGCACCTTCCCGTGAGCCACTTCTTTGTTTGTTTATTTTGCTGCTTAACGTCCAACGCCAGCACTATATAAGCTATATTGTGGACGAGCTTCAAGACTAACGTCTGATTATGTTATGTGCTGCCACACGCGAGACAGTGCGTGAGACCTGGACCCGTGTCTCAGTCGGTCTCATTTACTGACTCCGCCCCAAATAGTAGGCGACAAAATTGCACATATAAAACCGTGCGTTTCGAACCATGGGCGTCCAGATTGGTAGACTAACGTTCTACCAGTGACTTGAGACAGTTTCACAAAGATTTTTCTTACTTAGTTGGAAGATCTATATTATTAATTTATAGCTCTAATTTCGATACTTGTTAAATTATCAGGCAATAGCGGCATTAGTGAAAAAAGTTTTAATTTATTCAAAGGCGTACAAGTCATATACATGCCATACCTGTGTGCAGGGGCATCCGTCCTGAGACAAGCTGGTAAAGAAAACAATGGTGCTGCTCTATCGTGACAGAAAAAACAAAGTTTTCTTGGAGAGTCACATTTAAGATAAAGAAGTCAGAAAGAGCACAATGTGGTCACACCATTATTACTATACTTTGACCCAGTTTAAGACATGTGACTGCATGTGCATATCCCCACTCCCTTGTCACAATGTAGGCCTACATGTAGATAAATAAAGTAGAAAGAGCACTGTTATCTTGTGGTCACGCCATACTTTAATTAATTTAGCAAATTTTAAGACCCATGAGTGCATGTGCCATACCCCCCCCCCCCAAAAAAAAACA
>RQTK01000818.1:99731-113980 GCA_003991915.1 Elysia chlorotica
CCCCCCCGCCCCCCCCCCCCCCCCCCCCGCCAACACACCTGTGTGTAGGAGCGTCCGTCCTGAAGCAAGCACGACATGAGGCCAGCGACTCGGAGAATGGGTCGCCTAACAGGTTGTCTTCCCCTGCCGTCAAGTTCGACCACCAGATGGCAGGAGGCGCTGACGGACATGGGGAGGTGGGCGAGGAGGGCCGACCGTACACTTCAACCTTTAGTGATAAACTGTCCAGGTTTTCAGAGTAAGTTCTCTAATCTTAACACTTCTCATGGTGATAATATATTATTGTAATACGTTATTTTTTGAAAAACCATAGGTTTTTTTACTCCTGAGATTGGAAGCTTTTTTGTTTCCCTCCAAAATGTGCATGCTTTGTATTTTTTATCCTATCTTTCAAGTTGTATAATAAGGATATTGTCTTCAGTTATCTCAGTTGCTCTCCTTCTCGCTAATTGATCCTCTCACATCCTCCCCTCACACACTTATCTTATCATTTATTTGGTCTGAGAGGTCAAAAGAGACATGGGCGTCAAACCCACGTCAAACAGACAGACAGACAGCCAGAGACATAGAGACAGACAGACAGACAGACAGACTGACTGACGGGCAGACAGAGAGAGGCAGAGACAGAGGCAGACAGAAGCAGACAGACAGACAGACTGACTGACTGACTGACGGGCAGACAGAGAGACAGAGACAGAGGCAGACAGAAGCAGACAGACAGACAGACAGACATAGACAGAGTCGGAGGTTTGCTCACTCCACTAAAGAACACTTAGAACACTGAAAATACTGGAAACACTGGCTCATATATACTGTGACTACCGTGTTTTTACAGGTCCAGCTATCGCAGCAAGTCGGCCAGCAGCCGGACCAAGTCGGCCGTATCCCGCCAGGCCACGGCGCTGTCTCTGCCCGACAAGGACAACATCCTCTTCCCAGCCAACATCAGCAGCACCAACAACCTCAACCTTTGCCCGGTTGCTATACGGATGCAGGTGAGTATAATATATTATTATTCTGATGACAATTTCCGTTGTTTGGACAGTAGAATTATATCAATGTATGATTTTCTTTATTTTATCTTTTCTACTGACTACTGTTTTGTGTTTAAGGAAGTGATTATGCTGATCCAGGCCAAGTTTTACTTTCAAGTGCCCAAGTGAGCTTTTGTTCTAGAATATACAGACGCAATAGAGAAAACTTTTGCATCAGAATTATCCTTTTCACGAAAAAAACGTCAGCAGTCACTTTGGCTAAGTACTTTTTGTCTATTTTTCATGTGTTATTTTCAAAATTCGGGTTTCCCTTTGCCTCCCTGTTCCTTGCAGAGCATGTGCCGCGGAGAAAAAAAATCTCCATTTCACTTGACCCTGTGCTAAGAATGATCTCCACTTGCTTCTATAACTTTCACGCTTTTACTCCTTTCACTCTTTAATGTTTTTCTGCATGTCACTTTTGGGGTTCCCCTTGATCTCTTTCCCATACCAGACTCTTTATTGTGATACTATCTCTTTGTATTCTAGAACAAGGTTAGAAAGGGACAGCCTCAAACCTAGGTCTAGCTTAGACCAACAGATAAGACAAGTAGACACATTTTTAGACAAATGACATGGACGGGGATCGAACCCGCACCTTCTACTCGGCACCCATCGCCTTGCCAAGGCGAAGACCAGTGTGCTTAACCACTCTGCCATCGGCTTTCACAAAAATGAAAGCTCCTTTTAGAGGGCTTTACACACGGCTTGCCTTGACTGAGAAATCGTACTTTGCTGAGTAAGACCTGTCCAAGTTTTTATTACAGAACGTGAACAAACTAGTTTCTCCGTCTGTTGGTCTAAGCTAGACCTCGGTTTGTGGCTGTCCCTTTCTGACCAAACGGCCAACAACTATAGAGGCTTCTAGAACAAGTGATAGAGCCTTGTTCTTCCAATAAGAAGGTCCCTGGTTCAAAACTCATGATCGATGAAAATATGTATTTGTCAGATTGCGTCCCATGCTGGTTTGATCTGTGTCAATATAGAGTGACAGTATGAGACAAGAGTCATGGTATCGCTGCAGTGTCTCTGTGTGCCAGCACGTAAAATTGTCCCGTCCACAATACAGCATATCTAGGGCTGACGTTAGGCCCAACATTGTTTTGTTGCTTTATGCCCAATCTCCGTACTATTAATAAGCTTTATTGTGGACGGGCCCTTAGACTGACATCCGACAAATTTGTGTGGTGCCACACACCAGACAGGGCGGTGAAACCTGAACTCCTGTATCAGCCGGTCACATTATAGTTCTAATGACACCGACACAACCAGTTGTTTGAAGCAAAAAACAAACAAACTTTCAAGTGCCAAGAATGATCTCCAATTTCTTTCCTGTTTTACTTCTTTCACTTGTAAGTTCTCTTTTTCATGCCTTTTTTGGGTTTTTTCCTAGATCATTTTTCTCATGTATGTCAGACTGCTTATTTCATGGTGTCTCTTCATCTTCTTAGCGTGTGTCCCACCCATATCTATTTACTTCTCTTCATGTCCACTTCACTATTCACTGTATCATGCATGTATATTTAAACCAGTCTTCCCATTGTTCCAGATGCTGGGCGAGGCGAGGCCTTGCTGCCGCTGTAGCCGTCACAGCATCCCGTACATCAGTGATGTTGAGTACCACACCTACATCAATGTCTCGGCACCCAAGAACCAGCTGCAGATCGTCGTTGTTGTCTCGTCTTTGTAAGTGAATACAAGCCTTTTTTGTTTGCATAATGTTCAACAAAAGCACTTTCTATGTTATGTTATGGACCAGCCTCAAGACTTATGTTTGACAATTTTATGTACGGCCACACACGTAACAGTGGAGAATACCTGGATTTCTGTCGCACTCGCAGCCAGTCACATTGACACTGATCTCTCTCTCTCTCTCTCTCTCTCTCTCTCTCTCTCTCTCTCTCTCTCTCTCTCTCTCTGTCTCTCTCTCTATATCTCTCTCTCCCTCTCTTTATTTATCTATCTATCTATAGATAGATAGATAGATAGATAGATAGATAAATAGATTTATAGATATAAAGAGAGAGAGAGAGAGTGAGAGAGAGTATAAACAAAGTTTTAATACAAAATAAATCAGTTTACCACACATTTTTTCATACTGAAAATTTTCTCATACATAATAGTCTCTTTCCTCTGCTTTCCAGACACCCACAAACACATACCGAGATGATGCTAGGCCAGATCTATCAGAGCCAGAACAGGAATCGAACCCGGCCTTGCCTGCAGTCAGGTCTGGACATGTACCGCATCCTCAAGTACGACATCAACTCGGCCGGAGAGGGCTCGGACCACACCCAGCCCCTGCTCCTCACCAGGCATAACGTAGTGCCTGGCATGTTCCTGGTGAGTATATGTATAGACACAGTCCATTTGTTTGGAGAAAGCTAAGCTCCCTCCAGGTTTGACGCCTCTCCTAGGTTTTAAGAAACTCCTATTTATATACGGCAACCCAGATTGGCGTATCTGGGACTTGGTCCATAGATATGAAAACTACTACCAGCATTGTTATCTGAGAGATGTTGCTATATTTTATAAGAATCTAAGAATTAAATAAGGTTTCACAACCACATTCTTAAAGATCATAAAAAGTCATAATATATACACTTTTAATTTAACTTTGTTCAAGTTTTATTCATGTCTCTCCAGATATACGCTGATGGCAAGTTATTATTCTGTGACCACATTTTCAATGGCTATGGCAATGCAACCAGAGACTTCAAGAAACAAGTTATGAAGTCAAGGCTGGATTATATTCACGGGTTCAGCTTACCGGTGGACTTCAGGTTTAGGTACGTATTGACACTACCCACACTAAGAGAAATCCCATCACAATGTACTTTCAAATTTGTAAATAAAACGCACTTTGTTTTCTTCTTATGTTGGAAAAAATTTAACATTGAATTCAACTGGGGATAAATTCTTCAAAATAGATGAGTACATCATGATGTTACAATTGGAAACTACAGCGAAGCTAATAGTTATGGTTTAAGTGAGCTGACTATTAAAAAAATGAAGATGGAGAGGAAAGAAAGAAAGGGAATAAAGATGAGCATAGTTATGAAAAAAGGTGAGTTATAGACATTGGAAGTAATTACATGTTGGCATACTAGTGGTGTTTTCCCATATGAAGCGGAGGAATGTAATGTACCAAAAGTACATAGGAAATTGGCTAAAAACTAAAAAATATGCAAAAACATTATAGGAATCTAGTTCAATAGCATTGGCTCCTGCATCTGTGTGTCCACAGTCCATCTAAAGGCAGCCACGGGCCGCGCGCCCCCTGGGGAGGCGAGATAGGTGGCGCTGGTGTGGACCACTATGGCAGCTCGGGCACTCTGATCACACGCAGTCTCACGTATCTTGGGAGCAGCCGAGACGACGAGTTGGCAGACATTCAGGGGGAGACCATCAGGTGAGACACAAGTGAAGCTACCTAATACATGTTCAGGTATTTCCGTTTTTTTCTGATGTGAGTCTTGGCCTTTTGGTACTTGTATGGCCTCATCACTGTTGAACTGTGTGGATTTTGCGTTCATAACCAAAGAATGTTCATGGAGTAGGCTAACAAGATCTTGATTGTGGCTGTTTAACATGTTGGCAATTTTAATGGAATAAAAACTTTATTATACGAAGCACGAACTAAACTTTTTGAAGATCTAAACCCCTGTCATGAAAATGAATGTGTTTAGGGACTGTGTTATTCTTTTCTGAATAAACGAAATCTTATGATTTCATTTGACTGTTTTAAAAATTCAATATTTTCATAAGCGGGAAAAATATAATATCGTTATTAACTTTTTTTTTGTTTTAAACACATACATGATACACTATACATTTTCCACCAATAGGTAGCTGACAATAACCATGACATCAAACCATTTCACAATCTTGCTGCCTTCTCTTTTTGTCTAGTGTTGTGGTTACTTTTTAAGGATGGTGGTCGCTCTACTTACTCTAACAAGTGATTTTGTTTTGCGTGTTTGTTTGTTCTTTATGAGCCCTCTTTTTAACCTCTTTATTAATTCTTCATTGCATGCTATGTTTTAAGGTGAAAGCTTAAAACTTTGAAGTGCAGAGTCATGACAAAGTGGGCGTATTTTACTAGTTCTTGCCATGCTTACAACCGTGTTTTGATTATATATAATCTTAGAAAAAATTTGGTGTACAAAATGTAATTTTTTTTAATTCTCTCACAAGCCAATATGGCGTTTTTATAGTCCTAGCATGATTTGCAAAGAGTTAATAAATATAGTTTCAAACATTGTATCATATACAGCTTATTTCCCGGCCATCTTTTAGATATTGTATCAATAGAATAATTTTATGAAAATTTATATTCCTTTACCTTAAAGACGCAGTGGGCTGCATCAGGTTGTTATTTGTAAGGGAAATGCTCTTCATGTCACCTTGTGTAAATATTTGACTTCTGACAGGCATCTCTCGGAAAGCATCGGAGAATTCCGCCATCTTAAGGTGGATTTCCGGTTACCGCGGATTGTTGAGGAACTGCGGTAGCCGTAGGTGATCCCAACGTTATTTCATATTTTTGCCATAAATAATCGTGATTATGTTTTGTTGTTTTTTTTTCGCATAAATGCCTTACACATTAGCTCAAAACGCCAATGGCTTTACAAAGTCGTGCCAACCTTTGAAGCTATAAATAAAATGCTAGACTCCTTTTCATTTTTTTATTTTTTGAGTTTGAGCTTTTCCCCAAGCTTTTTAATGTTGATGTGTTTTTTTTGTTTTGTTTTTTGTTCTTCTCTTAACGCACATTAATTTACAGAAAAAATAACCATCATTTGTAATATCTGTTATATTGTTTTGCACGAGTAAATTCTTGTACAATGGATTTTTTTTCGATTATTATTTTTTTTTGACTGGTTACAAAATAATACTGCAAAACAAAATTCTGTTATCATGCTTTCTTAACTACCTTAACATAATTATTTTAACAAAGAACCTAAAATAACCAAAGGGATGAAAATATGCATGAGGTGTTAAAAGCATTATAATATCAATTTTTAGAAGGCAAAGAACATCATACTTTTTCCTAAATTAAATTGTTTTTAATTCGCAAATCGTTGAACTGATAACAATCTAAAAAGGTAACATAACAATAACTATGTATCGAAAAGATTAATCTTTTTTGTGTTGCTTTTTCAATTGGCATTTTCAATTATGCCTACCATTTCCTATTTTTCCGTTTTAAGAGCTATCTTTCTGTTCTAGAAAACATTGGAATGTAACTTTAAATTTAACAAAAACGTTACTGAGATTATGATTTTTAATAGTAAAATGATTGAATATTAAAATTTCTCAATGGAAATGTTTTTAGCTTGTTTAAGAAATCTTATTCACTCCCAGTATCAATTCTTTGATGTAAGATTAATGATTTAAGTTCCTCTCCCTTGTAAAATTTGGAATAATTTGTTTTAAATGTGATGCAAGTTGGTTTTTTTTTTTTTTCTGTACGGTAATGTTTGAAATTGGTTAAAAGTAATAACACTTTATGGTATATAATATAACTTTTGCAACCACTACTACCACTACCACTACTACTATATCTACTACTGCTACTACTACTACTACTACTACTACTACTACTACTACTACTACTACTACTACTACTACTACTACTACTACTACTACTACTACTACTACTACTACTACTACTACTACTGCTGCTGCTGCTGATCCTGCTGCTGTTCTGATCCTGCTGTGCTGCCAGTGTTGCTAGTATTAGTGTAATAGTAATATTGTTTTTCTTTTTTTAGTGAGTGCTCCATTTATGAGAGGCATTTAAATTGGCCAGAATAGAAATGATTTTTTTCTATTATATTATCTATAAGACATAACTAAATGATCAAAGTCTCTTGTGACGCCGCGCTCAACCCAAGCTCGAAAAATGACGCCATACCATATGACCTGCAACACCACCCAACACATTTACCAATAGTTACTAATTACTTGCTCTGAATTGCTTGTACATCTCATCAACAGCTCGCAGCCTCGAGATCTTCCACCTATTTTCAACATACCACGCAGCCAGGTAGCCAATCAGTGTGCCATGTTATCTTTATTTTATAGACTCATGCCAATGAATTTTGAGTTATTAAATCTTACTATTTATATCTACCATAACGCACAGGAAAAAAGATTGAGGGTTGTCCCATTCTATATCATTGACACAAAAATGATTAATGTGGATCGAATTTAATTTGTATCGAACACTAAGCTAAATTATTATAAATATCACCAGACGTTAGTAGCTGGTTTTTTGAGGGGTTTTTTCAACTTTGGATACTGATTGTGATAGCGCAGTAAAGGTTGATCAACGTTGTCAGGGTTGTCTTTATTGGCTCATCCAGCATGCAGCCTCCATCCAATGAAAATGGTTGTCACTGAGCCCTTCGTCATGAAGAGATAAAGGGCTTAATCATACTTCTCTGCTGGTGTTGTCTTTCTAATTCTGAGCTCTAGCCTATATATATATAGACATATTCTCTATTAAAATGAGATATATTGATGTGGGAGAGGGGGGGGGGGGGCTCAAAATTAATTCAATGATATTAAAAGAAAAGAAGAATGGTATCATGAATCTAGCATATCTTGTTCAAACAAACAAAAAAGATAGGGGTGCTACCATATATTTTACTATAAATAAGAACAAAAAAATGTTAAGCAATTATAATTATCAGAAAGTGTCTGATCAAAAGAAATATTTTCACAGTGATTATAAAGTCACTTTCTGAAATACGTCCAGAGTAAGGAGGTGTCATTTGCATTTTTCAATAGCCCTTCTCTCTGTTTTCAGTTGGGGCATGGTGCCTTGTCTTTGCTAGTGAGTATGGATGGTCAGCGTTGGTTGAAAGTTTGGACCCTAACTACTAAATTAATATCACTAAGTTGGTGGTGTTTGAACCTCGATCCTTGTAAATTGTATTTTTGAAGTTGGGTGTGCAGTGTTAACACTCAACATCACCACACTGGGTTTACATTGGACTGTGTTGACATTTGACATGGAACAAAATGACTTTTTTTTTGTATTCGAAAAAAGAAACTTTGTACATTATTTTGTCATCAACATCATGTGAGCAAGATTCAAAATGGGTTAAATTTGAAAGAGGAGGGGGTGGGAGTGCAACCAAAATCGCCAGCACATTTTTCCTATCATAAATTGCTTTGCTCCAAACACAGCATTATTTTGTTCATTTAAGTTGTTCTGTGATGACATTTATATATCTCGTACAGAATACAGAATACATGATACATAAATCTTTATTTATCCCTCAAAGGGAAATTAAAGTACACTCTCTTCATACATGAGACGAAATTTAAAAGTTTACAACGATAAGAAAATAAAAAGGTAGACATAAATATTAATATAATACTGTTATTCAAATTATATGAATCATAATACCACGTACTGTTCATCTGTGTGGGGTTGGTTGTAAAAAAAAATACACAACATAAATACTAATTATAGCAAAGGTTACGAATCTAAACATACCATAAATATAAATCACCAGACTTTAAGCAGGCCCTTTAAATATCTCTCTGTGTTGTGCTCTTCAGAAGTTTTTTGTTTTTGTTTTTGTTTTTAACATTAATTTCTGGTTTTTGTATGGGAAATTTGTCGGTTGGAGATTTGGAGTGCTTCTTTACACAAGCATTCTACATAACTTTTTTAATGTTGGAACTTTACTATGTGTGCATTTGTGATCACTCTTTTTTTTTCGATTTGTTGTTGCACCTGAATTTGGCATACATTTTTTTTTTATTCGATAATAATTTGTCACTGTTATACAATGTGGTATATATATCGTTTTGTAAATTGTCCTAAGATGATAAGGAAACCTGCAACTGTACAAATTCAATTATAGGCATGACAGATTTAGTATTTTATTGTTGCCTTTTACACTTATAAAATTTCCTGAAAAATTAAATCATAAAAATAAACAGTGATTCTGTCTGACTGTAATGCATGATAAAAAGAGTAAAGACTAAAGCTGGTGAAGTTTTTTTTAACTTTCTATCAATCGCTGAGAATTAAGAAATTAGAAAAACAATGATTTTATTTTCTTTGGGTTTTTTTATTGGCAGTTTATAATCTTGAATCTTAGACATGCGTGTAACTGAATTCATCTTGCACATTGACCATAGATAATCGATTGTGTCAAATTTTTCGTTGGCCACTACAGTTCTGTCTTATACACATGCACCTCGGTTTTAGATGCTTTTTGTTCTTTTCCTTTTTAAAAGTTTGTTTGTTGTTCTTTTTTTTAAACAAGATGGGAACTAAATGGAATTTTATCAAAAACGTTAGATTTATAACTAATCCCAACTATTCAAAGACGCAGTTTTACAACCAAATTGATGAGAGACCAAAATAATATTATTTATGTGGCCAGCTTGAAATCTTTTTCAAGTCGCATTTTCATTGTTCCCACAATGTAGACTGATTGTATCATACAGCTTGGTGAGTTCCAGGTAAAAAACCAATATTTAATGTTTTCTCATTTTCAAGCAAATGGGTGGGTATAAAAAACATTAAAACTTCCAAAAAAATTGAATGAAGTTCCCCACCTCCTCCCTCTCACCATCAGATATTGAATAAAAAAAAATAATAGATTGTTCAAATATGTAATAAATTGTGCATTTCTGTGTTGGTACTTTTTTTTATATTACTTACTATGATTAATCTTGTCACTTGTTAATTTTATTCATACCATATTAGATGTTATTTTTCTCTATCTTTTTCCCCTAAAAATTTCAGCAATATAATTGTGTTCCTTCAGGTCCTCATCATTGTTGTTGTTCCAATGCTTTGCACTTTGAGCTGAACAGATCTGAACTCAGCTAGAAAGTCCACACTAAATTATTTTTTGTCGCTTTTCACCTTTGTGTTTCTGTGTTTTATCTGACCTCTTAAAAACAATGTTAAATAGTTTATAATTATATTATTAAATTATTAGCAGAAAATTTTTGCAGCTCGCCCTAGAAGAAGTTGACAGAAATACGAGTCACATAGGAGCAGTGTCTTTGTCTTTTTACCTACCTTCCTTTCAAGTCGTTTATTAATTTTTTCTTTTCTAAATCATGGAAGGATCCACAGGTACATGTCGTTAAATATAATTATTAGAAAATAGTTATTTGCTCAATGAGTGCATTTTTTCAAAAGCCTCACCAATAATATCCCCCCTTCCTCCAAATGAAAAAAAAAAGATTTGTCCTTCTTGGTTTTACGTTAAAAAAAAATTAAAAAATACAAGTTTTCCCCTGTAAAGTTTGACAATGTAAAGTCGACTGCTCGTTGTTTTAATGTAAGCTCAGCCAGGGATTGTACACAATGGTCTCTGTTTAGTGTAAAACTATAAATATTTCAAATGCGCCAGACTAACAAAATAATGTGTTGTTGTTTTTTTCTCTTTTTAACCCGGTAAAATTAAGACATTGCTCTGTTTGTTTTTGCTTAATCAATGCATACTAATATACTTAATTTTTATTTTAAGCCATGCAAACTTTACAAGATTTAAAATACAATGTATTTTGATAAGGTTACATCATTTGTAATTAAGCGCTACACTCAGCTTTTACAAAAAGAATCACAAGAAGTTTGCTTTTTTGGCCCAGAGAGGTTGAATTGACACAAAGTATTTTTCTGTAAAATCATATCAAGATAATGTATAATTACTTATCATTAGAGATGCCGAATCATGTTTAATTTTGCATTGCATTATGAGGTCTCTATTAAGACAGTATTTGGGATTCTGGTAGAGTAATGGAGGACTGTAATCTTGGCTCTTTGGTGTTT
Source organism: Elysia chlorotica (assembly GCA_003991915.1). Lineage (NCBI taxonomy): Eukaryota > Metazoa > Mollusca > Gastropoda > Plakobranchidae > Elysia > Elysia chlorotica. The sequence continues at coordinate 110,583 of RQTK01000818.1, forward strand.
GTTTAACTAAGGTTAAGAAGAATGGAATGGACATAGACTTCTTTACTAGCAGTTTTGTCTGTCCAAGCGGGAAACTTTTATAGTATATTAGGGCTGTCCGCTAGACAAAAAATAGCACGTATATTACAGCCCTAACATCTTGGGTTGAGAGTGCTGCTGGTAAAGAAGTCGATGGCAATGAGGGTTCAGTACATTGTGTAGTACATGAACATGTTATATGGTTAACAGAGATAAAACGATTTGTCAGCTAAGAAGATGTCCTACACATCCTTTTTTTTTTTCCTTTTTAATATTTTTAAGCATATATATGTATGTCACAGGAGACACTGCAACCTGATTTTAATTTTTTTTTTTTTTTTTAGTTAAGTTTATGCCTCTTGATGCCCTGATTTGAAAGTTTCGAGTAATTGCACAAGTTCTTTTTTCTTTATTTTAGATTTTAAAAAGAAGATTTACAAATGCATCGGATGTAATCTATCAAGTCATTTCTAATTATATGTGTGTAGAATTGTTTCATGATAGGAGCTTATTAGTATTACTCTTACTTCGTAAGTACATGTGTATGATCTTTAATCAAGATAAAGATCTAATCTCACCATGTTACGTATGATTATATTGTTTTATTCAACTCAACTTACATTTCAATCCATTTTTCATCTATCTGTAATCACAGAACTCTCGACATGGCCGGCCTAATCAGTATGAGTCTATCCACCGTGGTGTCGGTTCCTATGGCAACCCGAGGCGCTTCGTCGGTGTATCCAAACTCGGGCCCCTCCGTGGCCGCTTGGGCCGCTCAAACACAGCGCTACAAACCATTAGCCTCAGAAACAATGACCTGACCTATGTGTGACCTCTGACTATTGACCTCAAAACAATGTCATGACCTGCGTGTGACCCATACTATTAGCCTCATAAAAAGTTACCTGGTCTACGTGTAGCCTTTAACCATTGGCCTCAGAAACAATGACCTGACTTGCATTAGGATAATAAACAATTACATAACCTATGTATGACCTTTGATCATTAGCCTCAGAAACAATGTCTTGAAGTAAGTGTGACCAGATCTACGTGTTGCCTTTGACCCTTAGAAACAATGACCTGATTGCGTGTGACTTTTAGTCACGTTAGGGTAATAAACAATTACTGTTACATAACCTATGTATGACCTTTGATCATTAGCCTCAGAAACAATGTCACGAAGTACGTGTGACCTCATAAACAGTGGCCTGATCTACGTGTAGCCTTTTACCATTAGACTCAGAAACGATTGCCTAACCATGTGTAGCTTCCCATCAGCCTAAGACACAAAAGCTTTAAAAAATGTATTTTTGTATTTTGTTTTTAAAAAGAAATTTACATGTAATTTAACCAAAGTTTTTACCTTTTACAAACCCTACAAACCACTAAACTCAGAAACTAAAAAACAATGACTTGACCTATGGGTCACTTTAGAATCTTTATCTCATCAAAAACAACGTTTACTTTTGTTATGTGACTTTTGTTGACTTCAACAAAATAACCCTATCTGTATGACCTCTCACAGTTGATTCAGGTACATTTAGGAAATGACTTGAGTTTCATGTCGCAATTAATTCATAGGCTAGTATATGTTTTGTGGCAACATGTAGGCTAAAAAAGACATATGTATACATAGGTATTGATTTCAAGGCATATATTTTGTTGAAATAAAATTTTAATGCCATCAAATAAAGTACAAATGTAAAAATAAATATAACACTTGTGTTAGTGAGCAAGTGCAAGGATTGTTTTTACATTCATTTTTGTGTATTCCTTTCCCTTAAAAAGAAAGGACAAACACTTATTGTTCATGTAATCCTTGGTCTTAATAATAATGTCCTTTTTATAGGTATAGAAAAGTTTATCATTTTTAACTATCTGATTTCTGAGCCTTGTTTTGAAGACACAATATGGTAAACCTGATGTGCTGTTATAATTGTTTATGAGTCAACTTGAGTTATGAATACAATTTATCCTCTATGAAGATAGAGAAATACAAATATGTGTAACAAAATAATATTTCACTCAGTCATTTTGCAAATAGTTTTAGATACGAATGCCTCAAAACAAAGTAACCATTTTTGTAACAAATGTTTTTTTCATGAGTTAAAATCAATTTTTATATAGAATTGTATTGTGTCACTGAAGTTACTACTAGTACTACCAAAGTCTAGGATTGATACTCTGTACATGTATATGCAGAGAAATAATTCAAACCCTTCAGATATTATGTACTTAATTTCATTTTAAACCATAGACTGCAGCTGGATTTGATGAAATTTGAGAATTCATTATTCCAAAAAAAATGACCTTGATAATTCAATTAAAAAACTGAAGAAAACTAAAATTTATGAACTTTTTTGTGGAAAAATATTCAGTCATCTTCATGCAACTTAATAGGACAACAGACACATAAAACATTTTTTGCAATATCAACAAAAAAGCAAAAATGCTCCATGTTTTATCATAAAAAATTTTTTAAAGATTAATTTTAGCCTTTACATTAGACAGTTATGTTAAATTTTTTATTATTAAAGATTCAATATGAAGAGCACAGGAGAAAAACGAAGGTAGTCACAGATTCTACATTTTGAGGAAATTAAATTTTAAAGTTTGAAAGTCTATATTTTTGTCACAGGATGCTGTTTTAAAAGACCCTTATATTATACAACTACTGTCATTTTAGCTAATTTAATTATACAGTTATGATAGTTAGCAAGGGAGTAATAGGGCAATGGGGCTAATTTGAAAAATGTTTTTGTGACTACCGTCATTTTTCCCCTGTACTCTTTATATTGATCATGGAGCATCATAATGTTTTTTGTTTAAACTTAATCCACTTGCACACAAATGGTGCAAAAACTGTCAAAGTAAACATAGATATAAAAAATAAGAGCATTTGAAAATTTAAACTTTCTTCACCTTTGCAAAGACACTAGGTCAAACCTTTAAAAAACTGTTAAAATGTGAATTTTTAAATAGTCCTTCAATTAAATTGTGTTGTTTTTCATTATTTTGTATTTTTAGAATTACAGGACTCAAAATGTGTTATACTGTGTGCCAAACTTTCTGTTCCAGTATTGCATTATAGACGTCCTGCTGTTGATAAATGTTTATAATGCCTAATGATTGAGATATGCCTTTATGATTTATCGTTAAAAATTGATTACATGCAAATTACTAGCCATATAAATATTATATAAAAATATTATACTTTATGTGTCTTTTTTTTTTTTTAGATATTTCATGCCAAAACAACAAAACTATTCTCATATACAGAACAGATTTAAAAAGCCTTCAGTTCGTGTATTTGATTTATTGCGCATGTTAAATTTTACCCACCAGTCCTCGGTTTACTAGTTCTTNNNANNTTTNNT
>RQTK01000818.1:114060-236563 GCA_003991915.1 Elysia chlorotica
TTTGTCGCCTTTTTATGCCTTCATTCATTAAGCAATATTTTTTTGTGTCAAATTGTACTTATCCATTTTGCCAAAAAACATTTAGGATATAAATAAAATCTATTCAATACATGCATTTCCATCCACCTTTCTTATTTGTCAAGTTGCGTGAGTATGGGAATTTCAATTTGACTTTAATTTAAAGATATAATGATACTGCTATGACCGTTATAAAATGCCCTGTACTTTATACTCTCAAAACATTGGAAATACACAAACAAAAAACACAAAAAAACAACAACAACAAAAGAGAGAAAATTATATGTCTTCAAGAAAAATGCTTCTAAAAGCATCCGTTTATAATCCATGACATAAAATATTTACACTCTCACTGATATTTTCATTGAATGTTATCTGCCATTCTCTTTGCCATCTCCTGCTGCATCTGAGGTACCTACAGCCTTTCCTCCTTTTCCCTCGTCAGATTTACTATCATTCTGTCCATGAGCATTGAGATCATCATCATCATCATCAGAACTTGAGCCATCTCCATCAGCACTTTGAATTTTCTACAAATAGAAACAAAAATATTAGTTAAAAAAGAAAAAATTATCTCTAAAGATTTAAATCATGCCTGTACTTCTTGCTCTCATGCTAATACAAGGGAAAAATTACAAGGTATTTGGGACAACTCTTTTCTTTTAAAGATCATGTAAATGGAGTTCTTCATTAAGATTGTATGCATTTTTTTCTTTTAAAACCTAAAATATAAAGTATGGAAAATGATAAAATAACATTACAAGGTTCATTATTACATGTATTACCATTTTCATGAGATCCATAAATTTGTAAGGATCCTCCCCTGCTACAAGATCTTGAATGTCCAAAGGTATCGCATAGTTGGCATAATCTGCTAGCTTCACACCTTCCTCTGACTCCACACAGCGAAACTGCGGAATCTGTAAGACAAATCCTTCTCTTAAGCTTAAATCATATTGGTTGAGCAACACCAATGAAAGTGAAGTTTTAGTTTTCAACTGAAATTTGTCGACTAAAAAAAATGTTTTTAAATCCTAGAATGTATAGGAATAAAAGGTAATCAATTCCTTTTCCTCAAAAACACAAAAAAGTAAGTGCAGAAGAATTTACTGCCTTATTCAAACCTTTATATAAATAATTATATGTCCGATGTCGCACCTCTTGTTAAAGTCTTTACTTTAAAAAAGCAGATTTTTCATGGATTTTGTGCTATCCAATTTTCCCATAAATGTAAAAGTATCATTAACTGAAATTTAAAAATTTTAAAGATTGACCCTGGCATCAGCTAATTATTTTTCAAGACTCAAAAGACTTAAACTAATGTTGAATACCAATAGGAGATGCTGCATTTTTTTTTCTTCATTTTTTTGTGGGGAGTCCATTTAAAGATATTTATGTTGATTACGAAATCAACATTTGGAAGTACTAATATAAATCTTTGCACTTTCTTAAAAAATGTATTCAAGATGTCTTATGCGTTTTAAGAAGGTATTTTATAAACCTCATCACAATCTTTCTTACGACAATACCTTTTCTCCCTTGTTATCGATATCACACGACTCATTAAGAGTGGGGAGATCATCCCAGGTAAACAGAATTCCATCTGTGACTTCTCCAAAAGGATTAAAATCTATAAGAGTAATGGATCCCTGAAGGCAAATAGGAAAAAACAAGCATCTCAATAACTCCTCATACCAATACATTATGTGAACATTATTAAGAGGAACAACCATGTTAACTTAAAATGTTGTCCTTAGGTGATACTAAAATTGATAGTATATAAAATGAACTACCTATCTATATTACAATATTAATTTGAGACAACTTATATGGCATATTTATCAAAATTACATTAGTTTCTTTTAATAATACAACCTTAAATAAAAGAAACCCACACCACTACATAATCCAAGCCATGGATTTTTTTTTTAAAATTTTACTGTTAATCTTTTCCTTAAAAGTGAAAAACAAAAGAAAAGTTCAAACCCCATAAGAGCTTTAAAATCATACTTGTTTGGGCCTTGTGACATCAAAAACATCTGTAAAATAAGAATTTGCAAATCAGTTACAACTGAAATCAAAAGTTTAACCAAAATAACAAACATCAACATGAGCATAGTCTGGTTTCTGTATCTTGGCTTTATATTTATACGTTTAACTGATTAAAATCAATAGTGTTATAAAAATATAAGTTTAAAAAAAAAAGAGAGAAAAATAGAGAAATGAGAAACTTATAGCAACAATCATGATAAATTACTTGGAGTCTCCTCAATGGCAAACACTGAACTTTCATATAAATTCAACATTGTACCAACATAACAACATAATGTTATCTTGCTTAAAGGATACAAAAAATACAATACTCTTTAATGGAAAAACAAGAGAAAATACTCTTTATGTTTTAAAATACAAACTTTCCAGCCTTATGAAAAATGACAGATATTTTAACAATCTTAAGTAATGGCATATTTCTAGTCTTACAAGAGGACTGGGGGAAACGTCTTGATATTTTGGTCCTGAAAAATCTTGATATGTCTTCCCTAATAAGTGCCTTTTCTTTCTTGATGTAGGGATAGAACTTGGTGCTATTCCTCTGACTTATTCCTGGCAATTAAAAAAGAGCAATGAATAGAAAATATAAGTAAAAACATAATAAAAAGATGCATTGGTATGGTACATTAAATAATCAAGTTCACAGTTTTTCATTTTTGATATTTCAGAGAGTTTGTTCTACCTTTTACTTGCTTACTTGCTAATATTGTTTGAGAAACCACAAAATGTTTTGTAAAATTTCAATGAAGCTGCGGTGAAAAAAAAAAATAATTAAAAATTACAACACTTTGCAAATGCAAAAACTCTTCCAAGCCTCTTACACATATTGCATATTTAAATTTTCTGTGAAAGGAGCTAGCTTTAAACATTTTCATATTAATAAAACAAAATACAATTTCAAAAAAATGTCTATACATATCAATATTTATAATAATTATTAAGTTTAGTTAATTTTTTATGCCCTTCAACCCCACTGTACTTTATTTATTTCAGTATTAAGACGATTGTACCTGTTTGTGACATCATTCAACAATATACCTAAATAGAAGTATGTCACTCAATGTCTAGAATTGCATGTTGTTATTCTCCCAACTCAAGTATGAAAAAAGTTATACTGAAGGTTGGGTTTTTTTTATTGTGCCATTTAAGATATCCATAAGAATAATATACAAAGGGTTGGACCGTTTAACATAAACTTCTTGGGGACAGCCCAAAAGTTTACTTTATCTAAGGTTTATATTAGTCAGTGACTGTATACAAAATTGTGCCTTGAAATTAGTTTATATAAACCCATAGTGTATCTTGAACAGATCCCTCTGTAAAGTAATCTTTGACTAGTTTTACATCCCCTAGATTTCCCTAAGAATCATCTACCAAGATGGGGGGATAAAATCTGCTGTTCTCCTGTCTTACTCTTAATTTAAGTACTTACTTATTGAGCTACTGGCACTACCCAAAAGAACTTCCTTATAAGTAATAGTGCATTAGATGCAAGGGAAGTCCTTAGACAACCGACTATATAATCTTTCACTGCCCTATAATAAAACCTGATGGAGCATATGATACAGTTCAGGCTGTGGATAACAGATAAGATGCTAACATCTTGGACTGACATGTTAAATGTGGAGGTGTAGCAATACGATACCACTACCTCTTCCTTATCTACTCACCAATCAGCTGGTCATCTTTAACAAAGCAGCGGAACTCTGTAGAGGGATCTGGAGGGTGCCATTCTCTCAAAACCAGACAGTACTGAACAGCCGGGGCAGCACAAGCCTCGTCAATATCTTCACATTTGATGAACCTGTCAAGTAAATGGATGAAATTTGAGAAAAATTGGGAATGAGATTTCATAACGTCCATAAGCTCCATAAAATGAGCAAAAATATTAAACAGTAGAATTTCGGTAAAGAATACTCGTTTTTTTTTTTTTACAATTGCAGCATTTTTATATTATCTTCATTTGTGTGCCTTGAATAAGTACCAACTCTGAGATATTGTTTTAATTGCTTTTAAACACTTCCTATTCTGAAATAATGCAGTTACTATAATTTGATGTTCTAACAAAAAACATCATGGGTTATACCTTGAACAATATTTAGTCAGGTAAAAATTTAAAAAAACTGGTTTTCCGCTTGTGGCATTCACAATATTATGCAGTTTGGTTTATAGTAAAAAAAGAAATATCTGTACTGATTGCCCCTATAATAGAAGGAGAACGTGAAAAACAGTGTGATAAACTAATGTACAGAAGATAAACTTATGGTTAAACAAACCTAGGTGACACTAACTTATGCTATGTTACTTCCAAGAAAAAATAAAGTTAATATTTTATGACACTAACTTATGCTATATTTTTTTCCAAGGAAAAAAGGTAATAGAAAGGTTACCAGGTTAGGAGTAGGCAGATTCTCACGAAGAGATTGTTGTTTTTTTCATCATTTGCATTTGCCTCAATAAAAAGTTTTGGATCGATAAGGATATACCATTTAGGCTTGCTATGGAAGGCAGAGACACACTTACGGCTGATCTGTATCATGAGAGATAAACTCAGAGCTCTTCAGCAACAGGTAGATATCACTGGGGCAGGTGCAAAGAAGTGTTTTATCAAAAGATATCCATGTGGCATCCTTATAAAATGAAAAGAAAAAAAAGTACCATTTTAAACTTTTGAGACATAACAAGCATGTTGTAGGTTACTTGCTTTGATTCTAGATTATTCCTTGCAACAAAAACAACAAAATTACATGAAGCATAAAATTAAAGAATTGCATCCAAGCTCTATTTTTTCTGTATTTTAAAAGGATGGAAAGACCAGGCTTTAGGGTGTTTGTTAAAGGTCTTGTTTCGATTTATAGCACAAAAAAGTAAAATGCTGCTGTTTATGAGAACATTAAGCAATAAAAAAAAGACTACTATATCGGGAAATGTATATGGAATGTACATTGCCTCAAATACTACTTTCAAATCCAGATTAAAAAACAACAACGACAACATAAGCAAAATAAAAGAGATTTAAAAAATATTGTTAGTGACTATGTGCTTCCTTGCCTTACTTCATTTGAAGCATGGTACAGTAATCCAACACCTCGTTTCTTTCTACGTACACACATTTTAAAACAGTGCACTTAATACCTTGGGAGAGCTCCAGTTGAGCTTAGGGAACACACGGCCACCAAGTTCTTTGATCGCTGAGACCACCTGATCATCAAAGTCTTTCAAATCTGGAAACTACATGTATAACATTAAACAAAAAGGATTAGGAAACTGATCTTCTGAAACAGGTAGATGTGACTTTGGTATTTTTTAATTTTAAATTGTTACATAACTTTCTCTCAGGCATTGCTAAAAGCCCTTGGAGGATAAATGAAGTATAAAGAGTAACTCTCTTGTTATTATAAAGTATGCTATACGAGTCAGAATCAAAACAGTTGTGGCTCTTGAGGGAGGAAGCTAGAACATTAGTTTCTGACATAGGATATCCGTAGTTTTGGTTTGAGCCCCTATATGACGACTGCATTTTCTTTTCTACTAGTTGGGTCTGTGTCCTTATAATGTGTACCCCGATCTGGGACTACCATAAATAACTTTTATTAAGACTTGGGAGACTATACAATTAGAAGAGAGCTTTGCATTCTCCTTTTCAAAGTGGCTCTAGAGCTCTTTATTATAATTTCACACTGCAAACAATGACTTGTTGCTATTCCCATGTTCTCATTGTTATAAATGTGTACCTTAATAAGGTAGATCAATAAAAAATAAACCACTATAAAAAGGGCTATCCAATATGCCATGCCTAATTCCCTTATCTTGAGATTTAATGTTTTAAAATTCTACTATATGTGCAATGAAATAACTTTATTTTATAAAGCTATTCACATAAAAGAGATGTAAATTAGTTGCACTTCTTATACTTCTTGAAACATTATTATAATTAGAATATCTTTTTACTTCAAAGCTGCTACTGGAGGAGGCTAGATGAATAAAATCAAAAAAAAATTGCACCTCATTATCTGTTCCAACCTCCATTTTTTTCTGTAACTTAAAAGGATGGAAAGACAAGGCTTTAGGAAGTTCGTTAAAGATCTCGTTTCGATCTGCAGCACAAAAAAAGTAAAATGCTACTGTTTATGAGAACATTTATGATTAAGCAATAAAAAAACAACACCTGACTACTATATCATAGATTTGGAATGTACGTTGGCTCCAATACTACTTTTAAATCCAGATTAAAAAAACAATGTGAGCAATATAAAAAAGATTTTAAAAAATTGTTAGTCACTTTGTGCTTCCTTTCTTTACTTCATTTGAAGCATGGTACAATAATCTTATTTCTTTCTATGTATACACATTTTAAAACAGTGCAGGTTGTACCTTGGGAGAGCTCCAGTTGAGCTTAGGGAACACACGACCACCAAGTTCTTTAATCGCTGAGACCACCTGATCATCAAAGTCTTTCAAATCTGGAAACTATAACATTAAACAAAAAGGATTAGGAAACTGATCTTCTGATACAGGTAGATGTGAGATTTAATATTTTTAAATTTTGAATTGTTACATAACTTTTTCTCAGGCATAGCTAAAAGCCCTTGGCAGATAAATAAATTATAAGGAGTAACTCTCTTGTTATTATAAAGTATGCTATACAAGTCAGAATCAAAACAGTTGTGGCTCTGGGGGGAAAAGCTAGAACATTAGTTTCTGACACTGGATGTCCGTGGTTTTGGTTTGAGCTAAATCTGGCGACTGCATTTTTGTTCTACTAGTTGAGTCTGTGTCCTAATAATGTGTACCCCGATCTGGGACTACCATAAATAACTTTTTAAAGACTTAGGAGACTATACAATTAGGAGAGAGCTTTGCTTTCTAATTTCCACAGTGCCTCTAGAGCTCTGTATTATAATTTCACACTACAAACAATGACTTGTTGCTATTCCCATGTTCTCAATATTATATATGTGTACCCTTAATAAGGTAGATCAGTAAAAATAAACCACATAAAAAGGGCTATCCCATATACCATGCCTAATTCCCTTATCCTGGGATTTAATGGTTTAAAATTCTACAATATATGCACTGAAATAAATTCATATTATACAGCCATTCACATAAAAGAGATGTAAACTAGTTGCACTTCTTATATTTCTTGAAACATTATTATAATTAGAATATCTTTTCACTTCAAAGCTGCTACTGGAGGAGGTGAAATGAATAAAATCAAAATACAACAATTTTTCTTTCAACATGTAAACAATAATAGGAATTAAGAAAATCATGATAAAACCATACTCTAATTTCAAAAGGATATTGCAGCCTCCAAAAAAAAAAATTGCATTGATTTAATAAATATTAGCTTATTTTGCTCAGAACATGTCATGAATAGAATTACAGGTAAAACCTCACTTCACTCTCAGCTTGTTTTGATGAGGGTGTCGACCAGTCATCCTGTAAAGATAATAAATATCAATTTTAGACGACTTATCATGCAAATATTCTTTCCAAATGTAAAGAGTCATGTTGACGAACTACAGAGTTTATGAGAGACTATAATTGTGCTAAGATATCAAAAGTACATCATGATCTCGTTAACATTTTTCTGGTTTGATATTCTATACTTCCACAAAGTGTTATTTGATGCCAAGACAATATGTAAGGTATAATTACAATAAGCACAAAATTAAAATCATCAATAACATTTGAATGGGGGATGAAGTGACTTATGGAAGAGAATGCGACTTCTAATCGGAAAGACCCTGATTTGATCTCTGATCTGACAGCTTTGTTTTCTACGAGTATTAGGTTAAGTCATCAAATGAGACTGAAGTCTTGGTATTCATGCTTTGTCTCTATGTGGCAGCATTTAGAACTGCCAGAAGTTATCCTTTGGATCCATCTATGACGTAGCCCATTCACTGACTCGGGAAATTAAGAAATTTACGACCCATATCAATAACTAATTTCCTTTGAAAAAGGCAAACAACAGATATATTATCATAAAATAGTGACAGTAATAAGTGACTTGGATAGGTTCCTAACAAAACAAAACAAAAGACATTGAAATTACTCGCTGTATAAGATATTCCTCGGCAACCTACAAGAACATTACAGCTCTCTCTAGAGATCTAAGTGCAATTAAAAATAGTCTAACACAGCTAAACTAAATAAAGATTTTCTTCACCTCGTACTGTTTCATCAAGTCTTCATCTCGCAGGTCTGGATCATCATCGTCCTCATTCATGGCCATATTGCTGGCCTTTGGGTACAGACCATGGTTAGAACTGGGGGAGAAAATAGCAAAAAATGAATTTCAAAGTAAAATCAAGCATTGCGATCATGAAATTAAAAAAAACTAATTAAAAATTTTATGTCTCTGTTTTTAAGATGGAATTATACACACATTTCTGAGGATATAAATATTATTTAATAACATTAAATATTAAAAAAGAGACACATCTGTCTGTCTGCTATGGAACTTCTGTTATCATGACTAAGTTTTAGTGATCTGCATGTATAATACATGTACACCATTGAAAGCTTTTAAAGTACCTTATATTTTAAAAGTATTGGAAAAATGAAAGCCTTGGCAGAGTATGTCTCAATAAGTTACCAAACAAACAAAAAATATATTTAAAAAACAGAAGTCCATTTTTCAAGGTTTGCTCTTAGACATGACTTTACTAACATACGTAATACTTTGATTTAAGAGCTGAGTACAGAATGTATCCAAAATTATTTATATTTATATGCAGGACAATTTCAAAGCTTAAATCACAGATATACAGTTCACTGAAAGGTTAAAGTAATAGTGGTCTTTCTCTTACTTTTCAGGCAATACAACACTGTCTGCGTTTAAGTAGTCCATAAAAGAATTTGGAAGAGGAATAATCACACTGTGGACACAAAGAGAAATACAGTATGTTTGCAATAAAAGAATATTTAATTTTATTAAGTATTACAATCTGCGTAAAAATACACAACACATATGAATACACGTTACACATGTTACAGATGTTATATTTATCAAATACAAATTATAAACAATTATCAACTATTCTTTACCTCAGGCATTATTTGTATATATATCGAAGTGTTCACCCCATTGATCTCTCTTCCTCCGCCTGACCATTCTTACGGTTCCTAGTTTTCATAATTCCACCCTATTGGTTCATTTTCTTTGCCCACAACAGGTACTTTATATGTTAATGTTTTTAATTAATGAATGTTAGAGACATGGGTTCTTGTGTTAAGTTCACCTAATCTCTTCAAGAATACATCCATATTAGCAAAGTACACTAAAAACAACCCACTAATATCACAAACAAGTCGCTCTATAGAATATGCCAAGAAAAAACACTGTCATTGCAAATTCTGTTAGTCCGCTGGAGCCTCTTGGGTCATACATTACGTAGAGACAAAAACATCCCCACCAATAAGGCAACAAGAGCCTAATTTATCCAGTGCGGCACCAAACTGAGAGGGCAACCAAATACTACTATGCCAAGAGTGCTCAACAGAACCTAACACTGATAGAGCATCCATTTAGACTGAACACAACTAAAGACCTTGAAAAGATCACTGAACGTGCTCAGAACATGGAATGGTGGAGACGACCCATATCAGAGATCAAGGAAGCTGCCGAGGTGTCACAGACAGAGAACTGATAGGCTATAATCATACAGCCTTTAAGTCAGTCAGTAAGCTCAGCACAAAATGGTGCAAAAAGTAACATTGAAGACCTTACATAAAATTTACCTGGTTTAAGCACTTAAGTTAAAATTGTACTGCAATATTTAAATATTTAAATGTATTCAAAGGAGGTACGGTAATTGGCTCTCGGGATTATGATAAAGGGTCCTTTAAAAATATTTGACAGTGTCTAAGAGTAATTTTAGTAATAAACCAATGGTCGTTGTTTCAACAATCATGTAAGCTGGTGGTCTGACAGGAAGCATTGTAGGCTAAAAAAAAATTAAATAAAACAAAACATCCAGATACGGGTATTACTAGTTATAGCATATAAAAATAAATATGAATTTGCCATTTTTAAAGAAAAAACAAGAGAGAAATTTTATAACCTAGAGATTGATTGTATGTAATTAGTGAAATAAGCTGTGAATATGATATTTTTATCTCTCTCCCTATATATACATCTACTTACCTTTTATATGTTATGTGTTGAAACTGTGGATACCACTCAGGAAAAGAGCAATTTAAAACCTCAGACACCTTCATGTTTGTCATATAAATTAACAAAAGATATCTGTGAAAATATGCACAGGGTAAATTAGTGTTACCATGCATACATTTTTACATTCTTAGACAAAAAATCTTCAATAAAACTTGTTACATCCAACAAATTTTACAAAGTAAGCTTTAGTGGGCAATAGATAGATACTTTGGTTTTAGAAAGCAAAACTTTCTCACTATATAGATGTCTCTTTCAAAGTCCTTTGTGTCAACTGGACCACGACAAAGATACATAGTTGATCAAATCATACTGACAACAACCCACCTCTAAGGAACATAGCCACAATATCTAGAGAAATGTTCCGTTGCAGAGAAAGATAGCCTCTAAAGATCCTGATATAATGAACTTTCTTAATTTTATGTTTATATTGTATTATATTTGCATACAACAGATAAACTGACATTTAAATTACTTTAATAAAAAAAAAAACAGTTGTGGGTGATTGCATCATTCCTCATTTAAACCAAATGTTGGGCACTCCTTGAGTTTTGTGATCCCTGGCCTGTGGGCGATCAAATGGGTGGGCGGCCGGAATTCGATTATTAAAATTGAATCAAATACCAGCCAGCTGTACTCCCTGTCTAAGTGTCTTTTTGTTATTTTTTTCTATTAAAAATGATTAAAATACCTGCCAACTGTACTCCTTGTCTTTTTGTTAAATTTTTTTATTGTATTGGCATGATTTGTTTGATTTAAAAAGACAGGGAGCGATTTGGTTGTATTCAATTACAAGTTTCTTTGAACACTGGTACAATGCGGGTGGGGACAACATACACAGGCACATAAAATTGATCTGTTAAGCAATGAAACTATTTCTGTCTTCTTCTTCTTCTTTGGATCTTCTTCTTCTTCTTCTTTGGTGTATGCCCGCCTTCATCAAGTTGAAGATTCTGGCATTTTTGTTTCCGGTCCGGTTAGCTGTGAGCCCTACGAGTTAGAATCTGTCAAGCAAGTGAAACTATTTCTGTCTCTCACACTCACTTGCTCTGTCTGTCTCTCTCTCTCTTTCTCTTCTCTCTTCAGACTTCACAGGTTGACTGACTTCGATGTAATCAAAACCTACCCACCCACCCCTCGAATACAGCCCACCAAGCCCATTTGATCGCCCACAGCCTCCACAGGTTAGGGACCACAAAACTCAAGGAGTGCCAAGTGTTGGACTTGACATGCAATTTACAAACAATGAATTGACGACAATCTTTATAGACCATCTAATCCGTTTTATATTGGTATAAATATTATATTCTTACTCTAAAAATTACACGTAGATCTAGATCTTTATATTTCACAAGAAATTCTGATAATTCTGAGTGATTTACACCGATCTAGATCTAGATTACGAATCTAGGCTATATTCTACCTAGATCTAGATCTAAAAGATAGTACCAATGCGTAATGACTTAGTCACTAAATCGACGACCATAATAGATCGTTATTTGTTTATCACTGTTTACTAAAGTAACAGCAGGAAAAGAATCTTGGAAAACATTTAAAAACGAAAGTAGATTTATAAGCCAAACCTCCAGAGTGACTAGACTTGGTTCCCCAGACCATTCGGTTATCGTACTTCGAATGCCTCGTTTCATAGCATAATTGTTTTCAGTACACGATTGTATCTAAGGCCCGTGGTTCTTCTCACTGTTCTGTGTTCAACATAGTTGTTGTTTTGGATGATCAATACAAGATAAAGCTGAGATATAAATCTACATTACTTGATCGAGGTAAAGAAAAAAAATTAGACCTAGATATCTAGATCTAAATTTTGTAGGCCCCTATATTTATAAAGCAGTAGATTCTAGGACCTACTGATCTAGAATCTAGATTCTAGATAAATCTGGTTCGATTATTAGCAGTTATTAGATCTAGTCTCTAGATCTAGAGATCTAGATCTAGATTCTAATTTTCTTAAGAAATTACATGGACATTTTTTGTTGGTTACTAATTGAATTTAGTTTACCTAGTATCAATCAGGGATTCTACATTATCAATTTAGTTAGTTTAAAAACTGACATTTATAATTAGATGGTGCTTGAAAGATTCTCCTTGACCACCCCATACACATTTATAGCCTAGTTGAAGAAGGGCACTATCTACAGCTGTGCTTTTTGGTCCTTCCATTTCTCCCACCCTCACCCATATCCCACTAGTTCTTAATTGATCACTTTTATTAATCTTATCTTCCAAGAGGATGAATTTGAAGCGGCAATGGATGAGCTAGACACTCCCAAAACAGAAGGCTGGGACTTGTTTGTGGAAACTCCTGATGTTACCATTTACCGACTGTATGATGAGGTTGGTTTAGAATGCAATCATGTAACAAATATATTCGTGGCATTTTAATTTGCAATTAATGCACCAAATGGATGATTTTAATTCTGCCGGTAAAAAAAAAACATCCCCGTGAATATTTTTTTAAGACAATTATCGATCATTATTGCATTTAGTGGAGCCTTTTTTTATTTCCATCCAAAGAAGATTAAATGAACTCATTGATTTATAACTTTTAAGATGTGAAATAGAAATTAACCTTGAAAAATCTTTGACCAGATCAGCTGATGGTAGGGAAGGAGCTAGGTAGGAATTTTTCCCATGTGAAGTCTTAACTGCGGACTGATTTACTTGTGAGATAGTAAATATTGTTATGGGAGAGATCGCAGAGAAGTTGACTGATGCTAATAGTATTAGCAGTAAAATCATATAACAAAACCTCCACATTAATTTAACGGCTGTCGATCCAAAATGTCATGCTTCCATTGGCATCCTGAAATGTATCTTGTTGTCCCTCAAGTTTTGTTATATATAGGGCACTGAAGGACTCTTAAATATGGTCAGATGTAATCAATTACTCAAATAAGATTTCAAAAAGGTCCCAAGTACTTAAAGTACTCATGCAATTTTAGAGACCGGGATATGAAAGGACAAATCTCAAAATGTTGTCACGGTCCAGAATTAGATTGAACTTTAAATTGCATATAGAACCTAATCAATCAATGAAGGAAAGGTTGATTCTCTTCAGGCAAAATGACAATGCTAAGCTAAGCTTTTTCTACAATTATATCATATCTCTTATATCAGATTCCCATTATCTAAAGTAATTTTTGTTCTTTAAGGCTTTGGGGTAAGTAATCAGCATTGTAACTTAAAGTAAATGGAATTATGTCTTTTATGAAAACCTTTTTTTTTAAGCTGAACCAACTAAATGTATGTGAAGTAATTTTATGAACAAAATGGAAGGCAACTCATATAACTGAGGAGGAAAATCATGAGTATAAAATTGTTTTTTATTTTTATCATTTAAAGAGTAGAAAACAATTTTAAAATCTTAAAGAACTGATGTCCTAGATTATATCTTTAGATCCTCAAAGATATCATGGAATTTAGTAACTGTTATTTACTACAGGCTTTAATTACATTATTTTTACTTGTCGTAACAAAGCTGCATTATGTCATGCTGCTACATCAATCAACTAAGACTTGAACCATTTTGGAACATTAGCACCAGGCAGATTTCAAAGTCTGTCCTTTACCACATGAAATACAAAAATGTAATTCCATTTTTCCCCCACTAGTCAAGTGTTGAATAAATAATTATGCTTTGAGCATTTTTGTTTTGCACTTACTTTAAATTTAAATATTCAAAACTGACTAGTCACATTTAAATGAATTATCACAGAATTGGACATGAATGGTGAACTTAACTTCAAACCAACATTTTAATTTTCCCACATTCTCCAGGCCTCTGGTTTGTACCACTACAAGACGTGGGGTCAAGTGCCCACTGTTCCGCCTGAGATATGCTCAAAGGTCTATGTGGATTTTGCATATCGGAAGAAGTGGGACAGTTACTGTAAAGGTGGGTAATACTCTGTTGATTTGGATTGTTAGGTGATCAGCAAAGAATTATACAAATTAATGTGATCTGCTATTCAGGACTGAGAATCCTCCTCCTCTAGGCTGAAATCCTCTTATTTAAAAAAAAAATCTAGTTCCCCCTTTTTTTGGTCTACTTTCCTCCTTTTTAGATTGCAGCCTTTTTTGCGTCGGGGACTTCTCAGCTCTGATTATGACCCTTTTTTTTCTATTTGTATAAAACAATTAATCAAAGGTATTTTCCCTACACAAAAGGGCAAATTTGTATTAATCTGTCTTTTCCTATATCTTACCTGTGGCTGATTACAAATTTTCCAAATAGTTCCATCTGATGTTCTGGTAAAAAACGTTCTAAGCAATCCATACTTGATCTGAACTTGTTTTTTTTTAAATTTATACTAAGACCTTAAATACCCATTGAGGCATACCTGATTGCTCCAGTAATGTCAACACCTGCTTTAATATAATTATATTCTGTTAAGTCAGGCCACATTCCTTGATATATTATACAAAATCATATTTTCCCCGAATTAAATGATAATGAATTTTGTCTTCTCTTGACAGTTCTTGAATTTAAAGAATGCGATGGGAAAAAACTCCTCTATTGGCAACTTGACTTCCCTTTTCCAATGTCAAATAGAGACGTATCCTTTACACATGAACATCTCTGGTTTGTGTTGCGCTTTAACAAGAGTTTTTTTTTACAAAATATTTCACGTTTTAAATTGCATTGCGTTCTATGGTTATGAAATATGTCATTGAAATAGTAAAACCTATTTGTCTTTTTGTTTTAAATAAGTGATAGCAAAAAAGCAAAGCGAACAAACCAAAGAAAAATTTTCACCACTTTAAAAATTAAAGCTTAGATTTTGGTCTTTACAGTGCTATCCATATGTCAAAATGTATGAATGTCTCATTTTGTATCATCACCACACATATGTTCAGTTTAGCTATTATAGTTATTTGAAATGAACTAAACCTACAGGCTCTGGTATAACACTTTGATAGTACCAAAGAAGTCTTTTCATAATTAGAGAATTATAGCGGTCTTCTATGATAATTGTGGCAGACAACAATTTTCCTTAACGCAATCTAAAGTACGTGTTTGCCCAAGAGTTCAGGATCCTAGAGAAGGGTGGACGCAAACATTGGATCGTACTTGCCAAGTCCGAGACAACTCCGAGTTTACCTGAGGTCAGTGGAGTTGTCCGTGTGGACAGGTATCTACAAAGTGCCGTCATGTGCACAAACGGCAATGGGGGAACCAAAGGTGAGATTTGCTCGATTATTCAAGTTGGCTTTCAAAACTTATTAAGTATATTTTAAATTAACCCACGTTTTCATTATTTTGAACAGAAAACATTTTGGGGGGGAGGGGAGGATTTTTTTTTTTTTTTACCCTAAGTAATCTCTTTTTTGTGCGTGTGTGTGTGCTAAAAGTAATTAAAAAAAAGAAAAAAAAGAAAATTAAAAAAAGAACACCCTTTAATAAATTATTCTCTCAGGGTTTCCGTGAAAGACAGAAGTCCCACTATTTTGAAAAGAAAACTTTTTTTTTTTGGGGGGGGGGGGGGGGGAGAAATAATTTTCTTAAAAAAGAAAATCAAAAAAAGAACACCCATTAATAAATTATTCTCTCAGGGTTTCCGTGGGAGACAGAAGTCCCGGTCTCCCTGCCCTGTCTGGAGTGTGGCAGCACATAAATTTGTCAGATGTCAGTCTTGGGGCTTGTCCACAACATTTTCTTAAAAAGATTATCTGACTTTACCTTTGGAAAGCTGATATTAAGAGCTATAGAGAATAAATTGCATCTATAGCTTCAGGAAAGAATTTTGACTCATAAAAAATTATTGAAAGAGACAAAAATCTAATCAAACTTAAAAGAAAACAAAAACAACATTTATATTAAGTTTTTAATTAGTGCCTTTCTTCGTTGCAGCTTTCATACGTTACTTTGACAACCCTGGCGGTAACATTCCCAAGTGGTTTTTGAATTGGGCTGCAAAGGTAATTATTCTTCTTGTGTCTTTTTTAATTGTCAATGAAATCTCCATATAAAAGTATTGAAGGACTCCTACTATATTGTAGTTTTATATTTCCGTTTGTTCTCTAAAGATGTATTTAACAAATAGAATGAACTGCAGTTCTTGTTTTTTTTATGGTTTATCCTCTTTATTTGCATATTATGTAAATTACAAATGGCCAGTTTACAAAGTAGAAAAGTAAAAAATCCAACAAAGTCAGACAAAAGAACACCTTGCCTGCAATGAATAGAAAAATGTTTCTGATTTTTCTTATTCTTTGTTTTAAGTAAATATCTTAATTGAACAAATCCCTTGGATTCAACACAAAAAAAAGGTGTCTTCAAGCTCAAAAAGTTCCTTTTTCTTAGAAAAAATTCAGTTGCATTGAAAACTGCAGAAGGTATGTTGCCAGCAAAGAACTATAGTTCCACCTCAGGCCATAAAGTAACGAGTACAATTATAGGGTTGGGCAAAGAGTTCACATGATGAGCGGGGAGAGAAGGAAAAAAAGTTGCAGCCAACAAAAGGATGTTTTGTTAGACTAAATACTGTTAGAGTAAGGGCTTCAAAGTGTGGATGCAGGTGGAATATCCATGATAGAGGTGTTGGGGAATATGGTTGGCTCAACGCTTTGGCACCCATTGCTTCAATGAACCTTCTTATCAAACAAACTACTGACAATACTGAGATACA
Source organism: Elysia chlorotica (assembly GCA_003991915.1). NCBI lineage: Eukaryota > Metazoa > Mollusca > Gastropoda > Plakobranchidae > Elysia > Elysia chlorotica. The sequence continues at coordinate 130,966 of RQTK01000818.1, forward strand.
TGTCTCCAGAAACCGCCCCTGGGGAGACAAGAAAAGTGGGCTCTTAGAAGGTATGGGTTCTAAAGGGAGTTGAAGAAAATGAGCCTGAGATTCTACAGACAAGTCATCAGTCCTGAAGAATAGTAATCTAGATAAATTTTTACCTTCATAGGTTCTCTGAGGGATTGTTTTTTTTTTTTAACAAATAGATTAAAAGATTGAGATAAAGACACTTTACAGTCATCACATCGGTCTTCAGAATGTATTGATATGTAGTAAAAAAAAAAAAAAAGCTCTGTTAAGAGAAAACATATCTCTTTTTCTAAGTTTAACGTCCTAGTATCTTTTTTTTTTTCAAAAAGGGGTCTAAAGTCTTAAGAGATGGATAATTATTGGACCAATAAAAAATTACTGACACTCATCTCATCTCATCTTCCCACATGGCTCTAGTCTAGCTTACCATCTGTGCAAATTTACAGGCTTGTGTGTGTTCATTTTCCATCTTTCTTCCAGTGATTTAATCGCATGCATTCAAATATGCGCATGCCAGTCGTACATAACTATAGAACTTAAAACGGCTTCTTACTTAGACTTTGTGTGAGGCCAAGAGGGGTTAGTAGTGAGATAATGAAGGAAAAGTATTTTTGTTTCATAAGGGTAGCAGGTACGTAGACAGAGCAGGTTCGTAAGTGGAGAGTTCTTACACAGAGACCACTGTGTATATTGATATTTATATATATTATATATTTCAAATGAATCTTACTCAAAGTTTTTTTTTAGGTAGCACAAACATTTGAAGACATGGACTTTGGCTCATTGTAACTTGTGCTTTTTTTAACAGCATTGAATAAAAAACAAAAGAATCCAGTTTTGACGGATGCAAACGTTCATGTCAGGCTAATTGTGTTTGTGCACTTATATAAGGGTTCATTTTTAGTGCAGAAATATATCTCATCAAAAGATGCTCAACATGAGAATTTATTTTTCCTACCAGACGGCAGTTCCTCACTTTCTGAAGCAGATGACCAAGGCGTGTGAAGGCTATGAGGATTACGTCAAGGAGAAAGAAAAGCAAGAAAGCAGTTGATAAATTCATTCTATAGATTTGATACAGTTATTTTTTATCTTTTTTATTATTATTCTTTCTATCACTGTGATAAACAGAACTTTAATTAATAAATTGAGCTATATAAATACAAGAGATTTTAATATTTTACTTTAGGTAATTAAAAAAAAAATATTTTTGTATTTATACTTACATCCAACTCCAATTATTGGATGTTAAATTGTGAAAAAAAAAGTGTTGAACATTGAAATGGAGTATTAACATTATAAATTTAGCACATGGTGTAGTTTATTTGATCTGAATTCAATGCAATACAATGCACGTGGGTTTTTTTTTCCTTTAAAAACAATTTTTGTTGCAATTGCAGGGTTAATTTGCCATATATTTCGACCAAAAACAATTATTATATCACTGTTTAATGTCTGCCATTTGTTATATTGAAAAGGAAATAGCTCCTATATATATTCATTTCTTCAAGTTATATGACTCAAATGATAATCGATATTAATTATTTTAGCAAGCCATATGTTTGTTATTTTAATAGACTCATTTGAAATAAAACTTTACTTTCGTTTGACCAACTTTGATGCTGGCGATCGTTAAATTTATCTCTTCATGCAATAGCCACTCTATTTTCTCGTTTTCTTGAACGATGTTGACCGTCAAGGTGTTGCCAAAAGCTGCATGATCAGCAATGATCATGACTCTTCTGCTCTTTGTACTTCCATACCATAGAATACTATCATACTCATTGCAGATAAAATATTTTTTATGTGGATGTTTGACAGATTTTTATCCTACATTATCCTACAGTATTGAGTACACTTTTTCATGAAATGGATACACCATTTTCATTTTTATTCGCTGAGAGACTGCTTTTCTGAGGATATCGTGGTATTATGATCACAGGGTATGATGTTGCTTTAAAAAATTAGCATAATTTTTTTTTATAGATGATATTTATAGTAGTATTTAAATACCTATCTGATTGGCTTTATTTAATTTTATTTTATTTTTGATAAACAAATGATATGTTTAATTTCAAGTCTAACTACCATTTCCTACTTGATTGAAACGAGTATAAGAATGTTTACGTTAATAATGAACTTTGTTTTGATATCTAGAAAGACGGACCATAAGAACCAAGTAAAGTATAATATACTTCAATATGCAAGGCATAAAATTTTGAAATGTTCGTTCACCAATTTAACATTGATATTCCCTGCATATTTATATATTAGGAGAAAATGTGCCATAGATAATTTTACAACAAGGCCTTGTAATAAAAAGTATGATAACTTTGACATATTTTAATTTTCAATTTTTTTTTACTAAACATGTAGCTTCATTTTTTAAAGCTAAGCTTGATGTTACTAGATGATGCTATACTACCTTTATCAACATCAAGATATGAAATCATCGAAAAACCTGCCCACAAGTATTATTTATTTTTAATTTCTGTATCTTATTTTGCATTGTCAACATTTTATACTATACTGAAGTATACTGAAGCATCTTTCAATCATGAGTTGCTCTTTTTAATTTTTTTTTTTTTGGGTGGGGATGGCGGATTATTTCGTATGAATTTTGTGTGGCATATGTTCAGTATTGACTTTTTCTTTAATATTACTTTCTGATCTTAATTTTCTTTACAGAATTTTCTACAGAACTTTTTAACTTTGTCTCATTTTTTACATTTTGCACATACCTCAACCCAATCACTTGTTTTTAAGAATTAATTCAAAGTGGAGATTGGATAGTGAACTGTGAGTGACAGTTTTTGGTAGATGATATTTTATACATTTTGCCAATACACCTAGGTTTTTGGTTATTACAGCTCTAAGTTTTATTAACACATTGTACACCAATATGTGTATGCTATACTATATCTTGTCCCCACTAATATAGTACAGTATATATACCGGTATATATACCTTTCCTGCTTTTTAAAGTATTTTACTTCTTTTCAAGTTGATGTCCTATAGATCCTCAGTTTTTATTTTTAGAGGACACTAGACATGACTATGAAGAATTTTATTTGAATGGAAATGCTCTGCTAAAAGATTTCCTTCTTTTACTCTCTTGATACACCACATTAAAACACATTGACCTCAATATTGTTATGTTTGTGTTCTTATTCACGACAGAAAATATTCAACATGAAATAGAAATATTTATGTCGTTTACAATACGTAGACGTCAACAAATCTGTTCAACATGTGTACTTCATGTATTTTGATGTTAAAATGTTCCTGTTAGATAGTTCCATGTCATCTATTTGATCCACTGAGTAACTCTCATGAAGATGCTATTGCTAGAGTTATCTGACAAAATGCAAAGCAGACATGGCAAATTTTATATAGGTCACAAAACTGCAAAGTAAATCCTTAACTGTGATAAAATGTGGTTATCAAATCAGTGCACCTGTTTTTTTTTTTCTAGGCTGTGAATTTAATTTAAGGTTACTCTTTCAGTAGTTATTTAAATTCTTTGTGGTCAACTCATATACCTGGTATTTAAATGTTCATTTAACCTTTTAAAGTGTTTGGTAGATTTATAGTTCCTGCATACATTTGGAAAATACATATTTCTTGTTGTTTACAATAGATTGTTACTGTATAGAGCAATAGAGCATTGTTGGTGTTGAATCATAAATATCTAACCCATATAAATTAGACTAATTCTAACGCTTATCATTATCATTGTGATGTTTCATTGCTTGAACTTGAGACAAATAAATCATAACCTAACCTCCCTCATTTTTGCAGTATTTCTAAAAGCCCCAATGTGATTACCTATAAATAATCAAATCGGACTGAATATTCTGGTGAAAATTTGTAATTTCCATTGTGAAGTAATAAAACATTTTATCAAGTGAAATTTGTTCAAGAATATAGAATTAACATAAATAAATATTAGTGCCATAATAAACCTGTCCCAATCAAATTGCACTTGCAAGCTCAATTTTTGGTACGTATGAAATAATAAAATAACCTTAAGACATTTGGTTTTCTTTTGCTACTGTAATTGTTCCAATGCTATGTCAGAAGAGAAGGCACTTTTCATATCAAAGGCAAATTACAGGAATATTTTATGAAATAGGAACCGGTTTTGAAAGAATTCTAATTTATGAACTGTATATTTGATATCAGTTACATCAGCAGTTTTTCAAAAAAGAAATAATGATAGCATTTCATTTCCTTCGTTTTAATTTTTTCATTATAAACCATAATATTCAACAACAAAAAATGTTGGGATAGTGCACTGATGTTCTTTAATTTGTGGTACCAGAATTCCTAAATGACATCAGAATTTCTTTACACATACATATACATGTACATGTACAGTCTTAACATCTCTACATATAGTAAAAAAAAAGACAAAACCATAGTGTGGAATTTTTTGTTTGCTTTTACTCTGTTCATGCAGATTCTTCCTGTGCCGGTTGAACAATATATTATATAATATGAAATATAATTCTGCAGTAAATAAATCAATCAGTAGCCCTTTTGTATGTATTTTTCACAATGCAAAATTATTCCAATTGTGCAACACAATGTTTTATTATTATAAAGAATATTGACTTTAAAAAGTGATGCTTTAAAAGATAAGGCTGTTAGTGTTACTGAAAATTATCCACAAATTTAATAAATCTAAAATTTAAAAAAAAAATGTTGAAGTAAATGAGGTATCCTTAAAAACAGCTGCAGTAAGTTGCTACCTGTATTTTCTATAGCTTGAGTCTAAATATTTACAGGCAGAGACAAAACAATTTGGAATGTGCTTCAAAGTGTGAATCCAATATCAATTATTGAAAACACAAGACAATCTCTTCTGTTGCCACCTCCATCTCTTCATGTATTGATAAATATGATTTAGTAGAATGCTTTAAAATATGTAAACTTTGAACAAATCAAAACAATTAGGTTTTGTTTTTTTGTTGTTTTTTTATGGGAAACATCTCTACATATAGTAAAAAAAAAAAGACAAAACCATAGTGTGGAATTTTTTGGTTTGCTTTTACTCTGTCCATGCCAATTCTTCCTATGCCGGTCAAACAATAAATTATATAATTTGAAATATAATTCTGTAGGTAAAGAAATGAATCAGTAGCCCTTTTTTTGTTTTACAATGCAAAATTATTCCAATTGTGCAACACAATGTGTTATAATGAATAAAAGTAATGCTTCAAAAGATAAGGCTGTTACTGAAAATTATCCACAACTTTTATAAATCTAAAACAACAAAAAAATTAAAAATTTTGAAGTAAATGATGTATCCTTAAGAATAGCTGCAGATAGTTGCTGCCTGTATTATTTCTAACCTGAGTCTAAATATTTACAGGCAGAGCACACAATAATTTGGAATGCGTTTCATGAGGCTAGCTTCATAGTGTGAATCCAATATCAACTAATAGAAAACTCATGACAATCTCTTCTGTTGCTACCTCCATCTCTACATGTATTGATAAAAATGATTTAGTAGAATGCTTAAAAAGATGTAAACTTTGAACAAATCAAAACAATCATTGCTGTTTTTTTTATGGGGGTTGCAATGAACAGAAGGGCTTAAGTGGTACATGTTATAATCACAAGGAAAATCACAGCTTCAATCAACATTTCTTAGTATCTGGAATCAAGCCGACAAAAGTTATAAAAGAAAGGATGATCATAGACTATGATTTCCTATTAAGATGTAAAATTGATTATTCTAGACTGGAAGAATTATAAGTCATCAAAACAAAAGGAAAGAAAAGAAATGCAGGTGTAGGGAAGCAATTAACTTTTCTTATTCACTTGAAAGAGAAGGGAGACTAAAAAAGAGAAGAATAATGGAAAGGATTATTCAGGTGCAAAGATGTTCTATTTCGAGTCATGAATAAAGCTCACTTGACAAAATCAAAGGCGTCTGATAATAAAACTTTGAAACTCAAGAATTATGTAAAAAAACAAAAGTCTGAATACATGTGTATAACAATCACAGCAAGACCATTTGGAAAAAGTTTATCTTTGCTTATTTTTTTAACTTTTACAATTTTGTATTTCATGAGAACTACTGACTTATTTCCCCTGATGCATTTTGTTAACAATCTGCATAAACCACTAACCAAGTTCCTTACTGACTATTTTCTAAAGAATATTATTTCAGTTATTCTTTATTTAGATACACTCCATTAAGATATCACAGGAACCCATACCTCATTCTCTCAAAATCATCAATAGTTATGATAAAATTCAACCAGCTGAGTTCTAAATAAATATTTAAAATTGACATTAAGTTGACAAAAATTGTTGTACATACAGTAGCAGCAATAAATCTGCTCACGACAAATTATCAGCTGATTCTTGCCAATACAATAAACATAATAGTAACTCTTGAGTCTTCTCAACTTTGTTTACATCATCTTATGGCGGTAAAATTTCAGTTCTACAGATATTAGAAGAAAATAAAGTATTTAAAAATTTTTAAAAGAATGGAACACACGGGGACCTTTATATTTCAAAAGCCATTGCTCAAAAAATACTATTTGTAACAAAAATTAGATTGCTTGTGTTGAATCCAACTGGAAACATTTCATAACACTGATGCGTCTTGTAAACAAAACATTTTTATTAAAACAATTTTAAAGCTAAGGACTTTATTAATAATATATCATTGACACTTAGATCAGTATATATCACAGCATAAAAGTAGACAGTTTTACATCATTGGTTCATTAGAAAAAAAGTAATCCCCAAATGCTCGACGTACTACAAAAAAATAAACAAGGGGAAAGATTTCCCGATTACAATAAAATAATTTAAATATGTGAAAATCAATATCTTGTCAATGTTTACATACAGACAGTACAAGTCTCTTTTCTAGGCTTTATCAGTGGGATAACATTAAAAATAATTTGTATGTATACAAATCTATCAGTAGCATAAATAATGAATCAACTTTTTTTTCAAAGCACCAAAGTAAAAAAGATTTGTATTAACGTGAGGGACGGGTCCTGAAATGGCCAGATTTTTTTTTAGCCAGTCACATTTTTGGTGCCAACATTGCAAGAAAACATCTTGAGAAAAGCCCTAGTTCGAACGTCTTTTCCGATTGTTTTATTCATTTCTTGTATTGATTCATGCCGCTGCTCTAAAGGATCATGTGAAATAATCACAAGGCCATTGGCACTACCTGTCTAGACGTTTTATTCATAGAAGGCAAACGGTTATTGATATAATATGAACCAGATTGACTTGTATTCAGCTTGTAAACAAGAAAGGGTCATAACAAGGCATTGCTAGCGCCGCTGGTCCATCAGGCAGCCTGGTTGAGCATCCTGGGTGGCTGAGATGTCCAAGGTTACATCCAAGGCACACGGGGGTTATTTCATACCTCCACTCACAAATTTGTCGTTTCAGTTAGCACAATTTCTAGTTATTTTGATTATTTTAAAGCTGGGATATTAGTTTCAGTTGTCAAAGCAAGCAGAGAGAACTACATGTAGTTTGATGAGAGATGACCAGCATAAACGACTGGAATGACGTAGAACTGATTTTGACAAAATTTCCAAAATTACATTATTTCCTACATTTATGAAGGTAGGGATTTCAATGGTTGCATAACAAAGAAAATAACTTTCAGGACATGCCCTTCCTCTTAAACAAAGATAACATTTGATTGAATAGAGATTATGCATTAATTCGTGTAATCAACTGTCAGAGAAAATTCAAGTATACGGTTACATACAAGGCACATTTATGTTCCAACATGTTACACTTTATATAATTGCACACATGTTATCAACTTCTGTTACTTAGCAGAGCACAAACGCTGCCCCTGGGCTGGCTAAAAAGCGCAGCTTTTGTTTGCTGTTGTTGTTTTGATCAGCATCATAAAGCAAACAGATTAGTGTTACGTTCTATGAATTTGAAAATTTGGGATCCAAAGACTCCAAATTTAGAAGATCTATGGAACAGCCTTTCTTTTTTAAAATAAATTTCATCTGAAAGTTTTTTAGGATTAAGTTTTGACAAAACAAATTTTGGGTTTCTAAAATATACTGATGAGAGAAAATAAATATTAGTATTAGATATGGTATGTGACAGTAGTTTCTTTTTCAAAATACAATAATAAATGCATTTCTATTGTATACAATCTTTTTTTATTGCGTCAGTGTCAAAGCTATAAAGAAAGCAATGACCTAAAATTGATTGAGCAAGGTTGTAAAGAAAATAACAACTCTGTTGAAATCAACGATATATAATTCTATATATATAAATTTGTTACAATTAAAAAAAAAAAAATGCTAGTTGATTCAAATCCCAACCACATTCTGTAGATTAAAAACCTTTTCTATTTTAAAATAAAATACTTGGAAGGAACAAAGGGCATTTTTGACACTTCTCCCTCGATCATTTTTTTCCTCACTTCAATCTTGACCTTTGTGCCATTCTTTGCAAATGGGGTTTTCACATATCCCATGGATACGTTTACTTTCAATGACGGAGAGGGACATCCACTTGTAGTCTCCCCAATGAGTTCAGACCCGTCTTCAGAAAAGATTTTGGCATGTCCTAAAAAAAAAAGATGCAAGATTAGAGTAAATCAAAAATGTTTAACAAAGTATTCGAAACAACAAAATTTGTCAGTTGCAAAAGGAAAAGTTACATCTGCTACTAAGATTCATTGTAAATCAAGCAATGGGACTGAAGACTTTCAAAATATAATAATAATGGTCTACACTGATTACTACAAAGCCAGGTAACTCCATCTTTCAGAATCCAGCAAAGGAATTCAAAATATAAATGAAAACATTTTTTTTCTAAATATCTGATTCCCTTTGTTAAACGCATAAAACACAAGCTGGATTTTTCTTTTCATATCACATTTATACTGCACGATGATTCGAAAAGCTACTTATTATTAACCAGTAGCTCGTTTTAAATATTTAAAAATACTTGCAGGTTTTGGAATGTAGTTTCTGTTGCTCCTTTTCAGAATTTGTTAGTATTGGAAGGTGGGGATAAAATTTAAATGGAATTAGAAGTCTTGACTGCGAATCTTAAGGCTCATTGTTCACGAATTAATGATTCTAAATTGAAATTTTAGTCTATGACTTCTCTTACCTCGGATAGGTGCTCCTGATGACACAAAGCCCACTCTTCGTTTACTGGGTTTCTTCTTAATCTGATCCACAATAATTTCAGCACCTGGAAAATCTAACTTTTGTCTCCTGGTTTTGCCTGAAAAAAAAAAAAAAGATTTGATCATCCTAGAAGACTAACAAAAATTTAATAGTTCTAGAGTTCAGTCACTGTGGCTGATGAAGTAATTCCCAAAAGAAAAACAAGGAGGCAATATATGTTTTATAGAAAAAATACAAAATAAAATCTCTATCATTCAAATAGTACAAAGTTTTGATAAACCCTGATTACTTTCAACTACTGATGAAAGTCAAGGTCTATCGTCAAGACTTTTTTTTATTATATAAAAGTGAAACTTATAATAATATCTTATCTTTTATTTTACTATCTAGCACCCATTGAACGACACAGATGAAAGTATTCACTTACTGACAAGCCAGGTAAGGTTAGCCTCCACGGGTGAGGTAGTGGCATCTATGTCATTTCCATAGAGACAAAGGCCTGCCTCTAGCCGCAGGCTGTCTCTGGCTCCTAGACCAATCAGTTTCACTGAGGCCTGAGATGAACCAAGCAGGGAAGCCAACAGCTTCTCTGCACCACTTTGTGGGACAGAAATCTGAAATTACATTTATGTATTTTTAACTTCACAACTTCAAGAGACTCTTTTGAGGACAAGTGTGAAAGAATTTGATTTGAGCAATCATTAAAGATTGGAAAGACTGAAGTACCTTGAAGGATAAATTCAAATGTGAAAGAAAAATTAACACAGCAAAGAATATCCAAAACTTTTACAGTACATCTCAAATACAACAAACTCAGACTCAAAGAGCAGACTACATCCAACAAACAGATAAAAATCCCAATTTTTTTCTCATCTTTGTCTTTAGTAAACTATCTTTGATCCAACAAACTAATACTGTACCCATCCTCGGACCCCACAAACCACGCATGTTAAAAATGGATAACATTGGTTAAATTACACCAACAACAACTGTCAGCTTGTCCCTTAATAAGAGCAATGCTACCACAAGCCATGACTCATATCATGTGGTGTTGTTCATAATACTAAAGGAGTGGGTTACGGAATGAAAAATGACTAGCAGCGAGGAAAGGGGGGAGAGGAGGGACAGCCAACATCCGACAGTCGAGGATGACAATAGATCAAAAGACCAAAGGGACAAAGGCGTTGGTTTGAAACATGGTGTGTGTATGGTTGTGTGCGATGCAAAGGGAAAGTTGTAGGTAGAGGAGTGTGAAGTTTGATTGTGGCTATTAAAAATATACTGGCAAGCTTTTGAGTCCAAGTTGTACTGTATCATGGATTTAGGGCCAAGGTCTTGGTCAAGCCATTGGCCGACTCTCTTGCTCTATATGCCACTACAAGGGCTCAGTATGGGAGGGTCCATCCTAAGGATGTTCAGGTAATGTCACCTAAACAATAGCACCTCTGGCAGGTCAGGGAGGAAGGGCCCATTGCGAACTCCCTTTTTTCAGTTCCTCGATGCTCTGTCAAGACCACTGTACAAACTTCGCTTACTTTTAAACATAATGCTTATAGCTAAGCGTGTATGCCTCACACACCTCGACTCCATCCTCTCCAGTGTATCCACACCGTGTGATCCTGCAGCCATCAACACCGAAAACTTTCCCCTCTGTTGTCGTCATGAAGGGCAGGTTCTTTAAATCAAAGTCAACACCAGGTTGGAGCACTGACACCATCTGAGGCCCTGAAATAAAAAGTATTTAATTAGACAAATTCTTGTAAAGTAATTAAAGCCATTTTGTAACAATTTAGAATTAGATTACATTTGACAATTTCGTGAAAACAACCTGCGAAATTTTTAAATATTACATATTTGGTGATACTTAAATTAACCACGGCTTTTACACACCAGGTATCTCAACAAAACATGCATGTAGAGATATACCCTCATAAGTAAAATATATGCATGATAAATGAGAACTATCAAACTCTCTGGTCTTTATTGCTGAAGATAGCATGTACCTGCCATAAGGCTAAACCAGCTTGCTATGACTATCAAAATACCTTGAACAGCTAGCAAAGCATTTTCAATCACTGACAGCTTTACATCTCCTCCTGATTTCTTAAAACTTGCTTCTGTCGCCTGTAGAAATACAAACAAACAAAATAGTAATAAAAAACACAGACATGTTTCTGATGCCTTTCAATGTAACCTTAAACAGTTGCAGAGGGATGATCTACTGCTGGCACCAATTCTCATGTATAATCAGACTAATATTTTCCAGCCATAATTAACCTTTGAAATAAAGTGAAACTGATATAAAGATGAATTTTCTTTAATTTGGTAATGTACTATAATTATTGCCTTCACACTGAAGAAGCTAAAAAGTATGACATATTTTGTGGTGCATCTATTAGCAGTTTATTCAGCCTACAATAAGTCCAGAACTTCTGTATCGTGTGAATTAGAAGTGTACACTCTACCCACTAAAACAAAAATTTTGTTACAACATTTCTGACTATACCTTCATGTGGGCCAAATCAGCATCTGCACATCCGGCATTGGATACAACATAGAGATAGTCCTTGTCAGTGTTATTAATGATGAGATCATCCAGGATTCCTCCTTGGTCGTTGGTAAACACAGTCAACGTGCCTTGATTGTCTTGCAAAGCTATAGGGAAAGACAGAAAAAATAAATTAATAAGAAAAAATAAAGACACTGACTGATAGGTTTGAAACCAGTCTGGGCCCAAATTCTTAACCCTTCACAGACCTGAAATAATCTTGTTGATGAACAACCATGGCTAATAAAAGCGACCCTTATTGTATGTTGGGAGTAAAAGAAGCAGTCACAATGGATATTTGAGGAGTAAACACAATTCCAATAGACTTCTACTTAAATTGTGTTCATTCAAACATCCATTTTGACTACTAAAAAAGGGGGGTGCACTCAAAGCATTTCCATGACATATGCACAAAGATACAAGGTTCAAAACATGACGCATGATGAGGGTTAAACCATCAGACATCGCACTAAAATGCACAGCCAAATATTTACGGATACAAACCATAATGTAAAACAAACAATGATGATGAAAATAAATTTTAATATAGATACAAAATTTGGCCCTCGCTATTTGTAATCCACTAAAAAACAAATAACATGCATAATGTAAAACAAAGCATTGATGATGAAAATAAATTTTAATATAGATACAAAACTTTTTTTAAAAATTTTCCCCCGCTATTTGTAAGAAAATAACTGAAAAAACATGATTCCAGATACATGCAGTACTTTAAAGATCGAAAAAAGAAAATATAGAAGGCAAGAGCGTGTGCAGATAGGTATGTAAAATCTTGCAATTTTAATTTTTTGAAGAGAGAGATAAAATAAAAATCCACAGTAAGCATCTTTTTTTTCTGATACGTATTTTCAGACTTAACACATATTGGACTGAACTTGAAATGCATGTGAAATGGTAGCTACTGAAGGCATGATGTAGTCTAAATATGGATATTTTTACCAAAAGAATCAGTCATTTCACTATCAATAAAAAATACAAAATTTACTTTTGAAAATATGTATTTACCATCCCTAACAAATTTCTATACAACATGTTGTAAACAAAAACAAAAAAATCACAAATATAATGATGAGTGACGAATGAGCAAGTATTCTTTTAGATCAGGGCACATCAAACAAGGCCGTGCCACTCGAGACAGGCTGGTATTTTCAATGGTCCCAAACCAATTCTCATGTATAATCAGTCTAATATTTTGAAGCCCTTATTAAAACTTGAAACAAAGTGAAACTGACAGAAAGGTGATTTCTCTTTAATTTGGTAATTTAATATTTTACCTTCAAATTGAAGAAGACAAAAAGTATGACATATTTTGTGATGTAACTTTGAGCAGTTTATTTACTCCACAATAAGTCCAGAACTTCTGTATTGTGTGAATTAGAAGTGGTACACTCTAGCCACTAAAAAAACATATTCTTAGAACATTTCTGACTATACCTTCATGTGGGCCAAATCAGCATCTGCACACCCGGCATTGGATACAACATAGAGATAGTCCTTGTCTGTATTATTGATGATGAGATCATCTAGGATTCCTCCTTGGTCGTTGGTAAACACAGTCAACGTGCCTTGGTTGTCTTGCAAAGCTATATGGGAAGACAGAAAAAAAAATTAATCAAGAACACTGACAGAATGACTGATAGGTGTGAAACCATCCATAGGCCCAAATTCTCAACCCTTCATGGACGTGAAATAATCTTGATGATGAACAATCATGACTAATAAAATCGACCCATTGTATGTCGGGAGTAAAAGAAGCAGACAAAATGAATATTTGAGGATAACACACAATTTCAATAGACTTTTAATGAAATTATGTGCACTGCTCAAACATCCATTTTGACTACTAAAAAAGGGGGGTGCACTCAAAGCATTTCCATGATGAAAATAAATTTGAATATAGAGACAAAACTTTTTGTTGTTGTTGATTTTCCCGGCTATTTGTAAAAAAATCCACTGGAAAAACATAACTCCAGATACATGCAGTGCTTTAAAGATCGAAAAAAGAAATGATAGAAGCCAAGAGTGTGTGCAAAACCTTGCCATTTTAATTTTTTGAAAAGAAAACAAACAATTCCAAAGTGAGCAATTTTTTTTTCAGATACGTAATTTCCAGACCTAACACATATCTGACTGAACTGAAATACACATGCAATGAGAGCTACTGAAGACCTGTAGTCTAACCATGGATATTTTTACAAAAAAAATTTGTCATTTCACTATTAATAAAAATACAAAAATTAATTTTGAAAATATGTATTTGCAATCTCTAAAAAAATATTCTATTCAACATGTTGTAAACAAAACAAAAAAATAACAAATATAATGATGAGTGACGAATAAGCAAGTATTCTTTTAGATCAGGGCACATCAAACAAGGCCGCGCCACTCGAGACAGGCTGGTATTTTCAATGGTCCCAGGTAACTGCAGGGAGCCTCTCTCACTTTTACTCTAGTATTTGCTGCACGTTCACAAAAATTTCATAACATTTATCATATATAGTCACTATGACTCCTCTACATTTTACCCTCCCCTTATCTGCTATTATATAATTGTATAACAAAGATAAGGGAGATAAGGGAATACTTGACCTTTTCCAAGAGCCTAAAGCACATTGGCAGGATGGTGTTATGAATAAATGATAAAGGAACAAGAAGGACACTTGCACCTTCACTAAATATAATCAAGGAAGATCAATAACCGAAAAAACATATCTTACCAGATTCTTATCAGTTTGCAGTTCATTTAAGACATAAGATGGTGTAAACGATTTGAGAAAAAAAAAATGTTTAAAACTTGTCCTAAGAGTTGTCATGTTTCATTCAAGAAACAATGTTGAGACTTTCTATTGAAACTTTAGAAACCTTCGTTCAATGGTCTTCAATAGGAAGTTTCATACAATGTACATAGAATTTAAAAAAAACCCACCTTGAATATCAGTGACAACCATTTTCTCCATAAATTCCTTACGGTCCTTGCCCTCTACTCGTGTTTGTAACATGTGAGAAACATCAAATATCCCAACTTGTCTAAAGAAAAAGTAGAAATATTTATATCAGCATGGATTCAGAGATATTTTTCCAGGCACTAAAATTTTACAATCATCTCATCTTTGCATTAGTAAAAAGATTCACTGGTGAACTTTTTTCAATGAATCAGCAAAAAAGAAAAAAACAGAAATCACAATGTCTAATATGCCTCAGATAAGAGAAAACATATTCATAATAAGATAATTATAAAATTGGGTACTTTTCTTCTAAATTTTTAAGGCAGAGCACACACATTTAAAGCCAAAATCTGATGACAAAAAAATATTTATATAATTTAATGATAACTGAGGAGTGAGGTTGTGTTGCTGCTTAGTGTCAACATCATCACTACGCTATATTGTGAACGGACCCCAAGACTAACATCTGACAAGTCTACATGCTACCACACAGAGATTTTACATGAATACCATGACTTTGTCTCTGCCTGTCACATTTACCGGCAATAATCCAGCTAGTAGGGGACGAGTCGCAAGAGTGTGGCTTGAACCACAGACCTCCAGCGCCGAAAGCCAATGTTCTACCCAGGGCTACCATGCCCCTACCTGGGGAGTGATGAAGCTCAAAAAGGCGAAGCATGAACCTCCAAAGAGGAGTCATGGTTGAATCAGACTACGTTGCCCCATATTGATTGGATCAGTGTCAGAATAATGAGTCAAGCTGAGACAAAACCTGGAATTTTCACTCTGCTTCTGAGTGGCAGCATGTAAAAAAATTCTTAATCGCTACTCTTTGGGCCTGTTTGCAAGAAAACCCTAGTGGCAGACAATGATGAACCTTCAGAAACCAATGAATCAAGCAACTAATGGCAACTTTACATTAAGTATGACTGGTAGAGGACAAAAACTTACTGTCTAACATGAAGGTGCTCTTCTGTTATGCCTCCCTTATACTTAACTGGCATTTCCCAACCAGCAAAGGGGACCATTTTGGCACCCTCTGCAAGATGAAAATCATATAGAGCTGTTCTTTTCAACTCTGCATCCTGAAAGATAAGGATTATAAAATTTGAAATAATTATATGCTGCCATAATTTAATAGCAATATTAATAACTAGGTGAGACTGGCTTGAAAAAATCTACTGCAGATACAAATATGTCTTTCTCCAAAATGTTCATGTGTATTGTTGTCAATATCCCCAAAAAATTTAAATCATTTAATACAAAATGCTTCATGTTAGAAAGATCTAATATCGTTGTCAAATTGTCTTATATAAATCATGACATCAATGTAGTTCATGGGGTTTTAAAAGTCTTTGTTTCGTTAACTAGAATTTTTTTTTGGGTTAATGACGATTCAACAAGATAAAGAAACTTCAATATAATGTATCAAGTAATTATTTTGCTTTTTTTTAAAAGAGATAAGTATTTAGCCCATCATTTTCTCTATTGAAATACTAAATTAGTGCCCAAAGCTCATACTAAGCTCTTTTCAGTCCATTATTTAAATAGCTTAAAGATTTAAAAATATCAATAATTATATCGACACAAATAAAAAATTGTTAACAATGATATGTGATTTATAAGTGAAGTGTACCGCTATCTCAATATATATTCTTTTACAACCCTTCCTTAATTTTAAATTTCTTTTACTTCATATTTCCTATGTATGCTTTGAAAAGCGGAGGATGATTTATTGTTTTAAGCCCACTTTGGGCATATTTCTTTGCTAGATAAGAAGGAAACTAATTAGTCAATGTTGCTCAGGCATAATTAACTGCTTGTTAAGTTATAAGTACCATTGATAACTAACATAGTGACAAACACTCAATGTTGTGGTTGGGTTATATATCTTGGACTAAGTAGGAAAATCTGCTAGTGAGACTACAACCAAATGGGATACTGGTAGGGACAAAGGGAATGTTGCTGGTATGATTTGAAGAAGTGGGGAAACCATAATCTAGTTTCAATTTAAAAAAATATATTCCATCTGAGTACCATCTGATGTCTGATCAAGATGAAAAACACCCATGAGTAGATTTCACTTTTCTAGGCAATCCACACTTGCCTTGGTTAAAATCTTTTAAGTATATAACTGAAGCCTCAAACATCTGTGCATGCATTTAATATTGATTGCTCCAGCAATGTGAAGCACATGATTAAGAATCCCAAGTTCCAAACAGGACCTTTTATAGTTAATCTCAGACCTCAAGTTTTTGTATTATATATTCTTGTGAAATGTTAATGCAATGTATCCAAACGCCGGTGGCGTAACAGTTTTAAAAAGTTTTGGGCCACCAAAGCAAAGGTGCCGAGTTGAATCCCTGACTTGGACAAAATTTCTTCTGAGGTCCTATGTCTACCCAATACAGAATAGGTATGGGAGGCTTTGAGGTCATGGTCAAATTTAAGTGAAACATGGGGATAACTGCAACCTATGTAATAAATGCTGTTTGTCTAAAACGTTCAAGCTCATAAACCTTGGTTCCGCAATGCTCTATGGGACAAACATATATATATGCACAGACAAAAATGATTGGCATGGTTTAACCTGATTCTAAGGAGTTAAAATTCTGCACAAAGACTAACAATATGTGTGCTCTGTGGCGGCCAGAAGCTCTTTTTTTTTTTTTTAAACATCTCTTACTAATCTAGATCAAATCCGAGGTTCTCCAGGGACGCGGTGGTCCTGGGGTAGAACATCGGCTTCCGACGCAAAAGAAAGGTCCGGGTTCGAATCCTGGCGATTGTGCTCCCTACTGGTTGGGTCGGTGTCTGTATAATCATAATGTGACCGGCTGGGACAGGAGTCATGGCATCCCCGCCCTGTTTTGTGTGTGGCAGCACTTAAAATTGTCAGACGTTAGTCTTGGTGTCCGTCCAGTATATAGCCTATAGTGCTGATGTTGAATGTTAAAACCAACTCAACTCAACTCAACCCGAGGTTCTCCAGGAAGATAGGCCTACTTGTAACTAGAATCAAGATTCTTAGCTCTGGGAGTAATATTTTTATCTAAAGACCATAGTGCACGGTGAAAATTCATTTATAAAAGAACTAAATCTAAAAAAAGATGATAGTCATGGCAACAGAATAATAATTTAGAAATACGAGTTTCAGATTTAGACTAATTACCTGAGCTAAAAAGCGTTTAGAAACAGATCTTCCACCAACAGTGTTGAGAACATCACGTAAATTCTTTAGGCCAAAACGAATGTGAGCCATACTGACTTTTGTCTACGAATGCAACCTATGGATTTTTAGTTAAAATGCCTTAAAATAATAGTATCTTCAGGTTGAGCTGTTATCTGTAAATATTCTAAAATTGGTCGATGCTATCAAACCGGTAAGCTTAGAACAAAATAATACTCTCAGGATCAGACCAGCTGCATTGTGATTGATCATTGAACTTTCAACCTTCGACCTCTAAAAGGTCATATCGTCGTTGTTGAAAATATTCATGTTCTTTGTAGTTGTTTACCATTATAGATAATTATGTATGCCCTTTCCAGTTTATTGTGAAATAATAAAGTGAACAATAGTTTGAAACAAAAATTAGTTATGAAAAAGCATTTTAGAGGAGAATGTTTTAATATTACCTGAGACGAAACAGATACTTGACGACAAGACACAGCCTCTCCATGGCGAAGAGTTGAATTTTACAGAGTAAAAGATTTCGCATGCCGCGGGCCAGAACCAAAAGATACAGAAATTCTTTTTTTTTGCCTCGATCTATATCTTTAAAAACGAACATAATATTAGACAATGATTATTTACAACGCGATTCTTAATTATACTTGATTAAGATACTTCTATTTAATAATATCTATGTTACTCATCCATTTTTGGAAGTGTAGATGTATTGATTTTTATGTATAAGTTATAAAGTGTGCACAACATGATATTTTTCTTATATACGCACATTCAGTAACCTGAGCTGTGATCTTGTGATTATCATGAATTATATAGTATGTATAATATTATTAATCTTTATGTCGGAATTCTACTTTTTTTTTTTTCCATCGTCGTAAAAAACTATGCCTTGATTTTTTCTGAACCAGTTGTAAAAAAGGCAAAAGAAAAATTGTACGAGCTTACGCTAGAAAACAAAGTTTTAACAAGCCAATCGAAAACGTCTGGTTCTAATGGCTGCCATACCGAGTGTACAAGAAGCGGAAGTGTAGTAAAAATCGCAATTATGCTGTATCTTGAAGATTATTTAGAACGTAAGTTGTTTCAAACGCTGCTTAAGTTCCACATTTAACGTCAGTATTAAAACTACTATGATTTTAATTTAAATGCCAGCAAAATTTGAAAGAAACCTTTGTTCAAAAAATCTATTTTTAGAATTAGCATAGTTTCCGGATATAACCGAACAAAACCGTAGCGGAGGGAAAAAAACAGTTGAGGTTACTCTTTCGCTTTCGATTTGATAAACAATAACAACAGCTCAGTTTGGGAAATAAATTAAAACTATATATCTACGTGTACTTTTGTCTACGTTTTTTGTCTTTGAGTATGCATGCTATTTAATGAACTAATGCTTCCAAAAGTTTTCATAATGCAACAATGAATATTATAAGCAGGTTTATAGGCTAAATTCAAAAGTAGGCTAGACAGTCTGTGGAAGCATCGAAACAGTGTCTATGAACCTCAGTGCCAAAATTAGTGACATACTAACTTTTTCAGCCATACGCCACGCATGCCAAAATCATTATTAAACTAGGAACCGCGTACAGACCAGAAGGTCTATATCGCGGAAACAAGTCAAGTCTAAATGTTAATACACTATGGGAACTGTAAAATGAACAATGGACTTCAAATCACTGAGAAATTAAAGAGGCTATAGTTTCTTGTTAGACCCTTTCTAACTGATAGTTATCATCCCCAACAAAATTTGAACTATCTCTTCTTTTGGCTGAGTCTATATTACGCACAAGGGACCTATGTTTTTGTCCGAATTGTGCTAGATACAAACTATTTGGTTAAGCGTTTCTGTAAAAAAAACATTGGACATAAATGCTGAGTATTGCAATTACTTAAAAACAGGAAATTTATAATCATCCTTTGAACCATAGCAAAATATGGACAGACACATGTATATATAGCCTAGATACGATAAAGAGGCAGATAAAATTTTTAATTTAAATGCTTCCCTCTCTTTTATTGTTTTTTATTAATCACGCGACTGAAGCTTCAGTACAGTAACAATAAAACAAAGGAATTTGCTAGTCAAGGGGAAGACCTATTTAGAAATAGTCAAAGGGAGAGAGGCGAGTTACAGAACTGTGGTCATGGCAGATGACTCACCTAATTTATCCTCCTTAAGAACCAAATTGATTTAAATGTTTTGAAATAAAGTGGTTTACGTGTAAGAACTCTGCGCTATTGAACCCACTCTGTCTTCGAACCTGCTTATATTCCAGTGAAACATAACAATTATTCTTTCACTTTAATTTACATCCCTACTAACCTTTTTTGACCTTGTATAAAGATTTCTCTAGTTAGTAACTGGCCGTAAATGAAGCCACTCTTGTATTATAAAATGACTATTCAGGCACAATTTTGCCCCAGTTTCTAATTGATCAGTATTGCCCCTCTCTCGGGGCGCAGTAATCCTGGAATAGGACGCAGGTGCAGGAGGTCTGTGGTTCGAGCCCTAACGATTTCACCCCCTACTGGTTGGGTCAGTGTTAGTTTAATGTGATCGACTGAGGCAGGAGTCATGGTATCCCCACCCTGTCTCGTGTGTGGCAGCACAAAATTATCAGATGTCAATCTTGGGGCCTGTCCACAATAAAGTCTGTATAGTGCTGACGTCGGACGTTAAACCAACTCAACTATAACTACATCTACTCCAACACAGGAGGTCTGTGGAGTGAGCTCTACTCTGGTGGTTGCATCTCCTACTCGATAGTTTGGTGTCAGTTTAATCATTAATGTGCCCGGTTGAGACATGGTATCCTCGCACTGACTCTGTGTGGCAATCATTTTAGTCTTGGGGTCCGTCCACAATATAGTCTATATGCTGACGTTGGACACAACATGAACAAGCAAACTCGCTCCTCCACATGCCCATCAGTAAACATTCCTGTGATTTTTTTTCTCCTTGAAAGTGAGGCTGTTCACTGTTAGTGTTATTTATTGAAACTGATATCAATAAATATTTTTTTTATTATTCTTTGCAGTCATTGAAAACCTGCCTATGGAAATGAGAGAAAAGCTTACAGAAATGAGGGAGATGGATCTTCAAGTTTCAAGTATTTTCTTTCTTTTGCTATTTAATATAATTTTTTTAAATTGTTAATTACATCTCTCCTTATATTGAGGCAGCTGTTACTTGAAGTATATATTCATAATAATTTTTTTTGGTATACGAATATTTATGCACATTTTTATTATAACTCAAGTCTGACAAACAATCTTCACTTCAAATTTAATCAATACTAGGTTGTCACTATCTTAGTTTACCTTAAACATACATTTGTTTAACTCCAAATGAAGATATGCTGAATTTTGTGTAGACACCTCTTTACCCTAATACTTTTTTTTAGGTAACCCAAGTTATATTTATTCTTCAGATGCTCTTGATACACTTGAGGAAAATGTTAAAATTTTTTTCAAAAAGTGTCAGCAACAGAACTGTAAAAAAGAATGGAGAGAGGAACAATTCAAAAAGATAAAGGAGGTAGGTTTCAAACAGTTTCATGCACATTTTTTTTTATTTGAATTGTTTAAAATTCTTTTGTTACTATATTACGTTTTCCCCTTTTGTAATTTATAGAAAGTGATGTGATTATAAAGTCTTTTTATGAATATGTTTTAACCATCTATGATTTTGCCTTCGTCTCATAGGAATACTACAAAGCTTTGGAAGACACTGACGAGAAAGTCCAATTGGCAAACCACATATATGAGCTGGTAAGGATCATGTAGGGGTATATGCTTTGCTTTCTTTCCATGCATTCTTCTTATCCTCATACGATAAAGAGGCAGATAAAATTTTTAATATAAATGCTTCACTCTCTTTTTTTTTTTTTTTTTTTTATACACACGACTGAAGCTTAAGTACAGGAACAATAAAACAAAGGAATTTGCTAGTCATGGGGAGGACATATTTAGAATTAGGCAAAGGGAGAGAGGCGAGCTTACAGAACTGTGGTCATGGCAGATGAATCACCTAATTTATCTTCCTTAAGAATCAAAATTGATTTAAATGTTTATAAATAAAGTGGTTTACGTGTAAGAACTCTGCGCTATTGAACCCACTCTGTCTTCGAACCTGCTTATATTCCAGTGAAACATAACAATTATTCTTTCACTTTAATTTACATCCCTACCAACCTTTTTTGGCCTCGTATAAAGATTTCTCTAGCTAGTAACTGTGCGTAAATGAAGCCACTCTTGTAGTTGTATTATAAAATGACTATTCAGGCACAATTTTGACCCAGTTTCTAATTGATCAGTATTGCCCCTCTCTCGGGGCGCAGTAATCCTGGAATAGGACGCAGGTGCAGGAGGTCTGTGGTTCGAGCCCTAACGATTTCACCCCCTACTGGTTGGGTCGGTGTCAGTTTAATGTGATGGGCTGAGGCAGGAGTCATGGTATCCCCGCCCTGTCTCGTGTGTGGCAGTCTTGGGGGCTGTCCACAATAAAGCTTGTACAGTGCTGACGTTGCTGCCCTAATTGCCAACGGCAAAAAGGGCAGTAAGTAAGTAAGTAAGTGCTGAAGTTGGACGTTAAACCAACTCCACTACAACTACATCATGAACAAGCAAACTCGCTCCTCCACATGCCCATCAGTAAACATTCCTGTGATTTTTTTTCTCCTTGAAAGTGAGGCTGTTCACTGTTAGTGTTATTTATTGAAACTGATATCAATAAATATTTTTTTTATTATTCTTTGCAGTCATTGAAAACCTGCCTATGGAAATGAGAGAAAAGCTTACAGAAATGAGGGAGATGGATCTTCAAGTTTCAAGTATTTTCTTTCTTTTGCTATTTAATATTATTTTTTTTAATTGTTAATTACATCTCTCCTTATATATGATATACTGAGGCAGCTGTTACTTGAAGTATGATTATATTCATAATAATTTTTTTTGGTATACGAATATTTATGCACATTTTTATTATTACTCAAGTCTGACAAACAATCTTCACTTCAAATTTAATCAATACTAGGTTGTCACTATCTTAGTTTACCTTTACCTTAAACATGCATTTGTTTTAACTGCAAATTTTTATGTGTTGAATTTTTTGTAGATACCTCTTTACCCCAAGGCCTTTTTGAGTTAACCCAAGTTATGTTCATTCTTCAGATGCTCTTGATACACTTGAGGAAAACGTTAAAATTTTTTTCAAAAAGTGTCAGCAACAGAACTGTAAAAAAGAATGGAGAGAGGAACAATTCAAAAAGATAAAGGAGGTAGGTTTCAAACAGTTTCATGCACATTTTTTTTTATTTTATTGTTTAAAATTCTTTTGTTACTATATTACGTTTTCCCCTTTTGTAATTTATAGAAAGTGATGTGATTATAAAGTCTTTTTATGAATATGTTTTAACCATCTATGATTTTGCCTTCGTCTCATAGGAATACTACAAAGCTTTGGAAGACACTGACGAGAAAGTCCAATTGGCAAACCACATATATGAGCTGGTAAGGATCATGTGGGGGTACATGCTTTGCTTTCTTTCCATGCATTCTTCTTATCCTCCTATTGGTATTTCTGTTTTAGGATGGCAGTTGTAAAAATTCATTTGTTCTATAAGATCACTATATAGCAATCATTTAAGCTCAGAACATTCTTTACATAGTTTGCTTGCATCAACACAAGCATTTGACAAGGTGTCTCTTGATAACTTGCTGTGTGCTGCATTCTGTCTGCCTGCCTTAAGTGGCAAACTCAAAAAGGTGTAATATTTTGTTTACAGTACCTTCTTCTTAAACAGCATGTCTCCTTTCTCAGTGTTGCTTCCCAAACAATCTTCTTAAAACATCTTCTGTAGTTTGCGATTCGTTTCCACCGTTTGAAGCTCTGTCTCTTCTTTCAATCTATAATTTGACATTCTTTAATCTCTATTAATTCAATGTGTAAAGACGTTTGAGGTGTCTGCACTATTTTATCTTTTTATAAATTGCCTGTATTCTAAGAGCTGTTGCTTAACATTGACTGGATAGGGAATGCCAAATCATCATTCATTTTCACTACCAAGAAATTAACAGGTCTCGTGTTATTGTAGGTTGACAGACATACAAGACGGCTAGACCAGGAGCTTCAAAAGTTCAAAATGGAGCTTGAGGCAGACAATGCTGGAATTACAGAAACGCTAGAGAAGAGTAAATCCTTTTGCTAACATGTGTTGAACTTACTTTTTTTTTTTTTTTCTGTGCTAAAACTAATGTGTAGACTAATTTATTTTATCCCCATAACTTTGTTCAAATGTTTAAAAAAATATTAAATTTGGGTTTTAAAAAATATACTATGAAGCATTGCTCGAGAACAGGATGTAAGTTTTGTTAATACTCAAAATATAACAAAATATTTTTAGCAAAAAGTGCATGCTTTTTTTTCTGTGAAGACTCTCTGTTATCTAGTTCTTCAGTGAGTTTCTACATTAATACAGTTTTAATAGATATTTGTTTATATATATACTTTGATTCGTTTTTCTCTATGCAGGATCTCTAGAGCTTGATAAACCACCCCCAGGTCTTTCAAACACCAAGGCAGAGAGTGAGTCACCAGAAACAAATTATAACATTTATAATCAATGGCGCTTATTTTCTTTTAATTTACAGATTTTTTTGTAAAAAATAAACTTATGTCGATCATGTTTAATATAATGTTCTTTATAAAAGTCATGCTGGACTCAAAAAGTTCAGTTGAGAAAACAGCAAAAAAGAGTCATAGTTATAAAAGTCAAACAGCATTTTTTTTTTCCTTGCAGCACTTTACTTTTCCCATGACTTGATAGTCTCAGCTAACCATTTTGAGTGGCACTGACAAGGGGGGCCAGAAAAAAATTTGTACCACCTGGGATCAAATTCAGTACCTTCACAAATGTTGTTTAATGACCTAAACATTACGCCATCGACACCACCATATATTTACATAAAAGAGTGAGATTTTAAAAAATTCTCTTTGAATCCAACAGAACGTCGCCTGGCTCAATCTGCAAACTCTAACCACACAGACAAGCGGCATCTCGCAGACACGTTTGCTTCCATTGCCAAGGAAGTGCGTGAGTCTGGCTCAACAGCAAACTCCCCTGCTCAAAAAATGTTCAACTCATCAGGTGGTGCTTCTGCTTTCGCTCTGGCAAACATGGTGACAGGAAGTCCGGCTGTTGCCAAGTCTGGTACTCAGGGCGGAAGTGGACAGCAGGTGAGTTGCCAGCTTGACACTGCAAACATTGCATTTGCATTCTGTGTAAGGGTTTAAATGCCTTTTTTTTTCCCGCGTGTGAAGTTTCAGATTTTTTTTATTTTACACAAAAGTAAATGTCAAAATAATTTAATGATTAAAGTATTTTAACTTAGAAGGAAATTTTTTTTAGAATATCGGAAGAGTAAGTAATAACATCCAAAATATGTGTACATCTCAAATGGGATTGTCAAATATTTTTTTTAATCTCTATGAATCCATTCAGACATTTTTGTAGCTATTTGTTTTATTTTTTTATTTATTTTTTTTATTATCTTGATTAGGGTCGTCGCACATCTAAGACCGCTGCAGCTTTGGACCTTGTGAGTAAAGCTGCAGGATCGGCAGCTGCGCTGGCTCTCGGTGGCTCAGCGCCAGCCACTCCGGAACCTGCCCCAAGGTCGCAGAGAACAAAGAAGTGAGTCCAAAAATACAACTTGCAAATGGGCCTGTATGATGATATTGTTGAGCATGCGAAATTTTGTAAAACTTATTTTGTGACCATTTTGCTGTTAAATGAAAAAACAAAAAAAAATTGATATATTAACTTTAGTCAAACATGAATAGTTCAGTAAGCACTTTGGCTGCACATAAGCTGCACATATTTGGATATAAATAGACACCACCATTTGCAGAGACAGATCAAGAGCCTAAAGACCTAATGTTTTTTTAACAATCTTACAAAATAGTACATAACTCAAATTTGTATATATAAATTTTGTTCTTCGATTTCTTCCCTTCAAATTGACTTGCATCAATCTTGTATATATACCTTTTTTTTTTATATAAATCTCCGTTATTTTGCTTTGATCTTGAAACTTCCTCTTGCTGTCCCCAGACAATAGTCCCAAGCCACGACCCTCATTTTTTTTCCCAACCACCTCTAAGACAAAACCCTCTCTTCTTCCAGACAAAAGTCCAAAGCCGCAACCTGCTCACCATCCTATCACCAAGCCATGAATCCTTCTCTTTCCCCCAGCGTCCAAGTGTATATTTCTCATGAGCCTCTATCCCCCCTTGTTTCTGACGATCACCAAACTATGAAACCCTCTGTCCCCCATTTGTTCTTGATGATCAATGAGCTATAAAACCCTTTCCCTCTCCTCTCCCGACAAACGTATAAAGCCATGGCACTCATTTCCTTTGTTTCTAACCTTCACCAATAATAAATATATGAAATTTGAAACCCTTTCGCTCCCACCCCACCCACTCCTTCCCTCCAGACAAACATTCAAGTTTATATATCTCAATTTTTGATGAGTATTTACCCCTTGTTTCTAACCATCACAAAGCTATGATACCCTTCCTCTCCCCCGCTCCTAGACAAACGTACAAGTTTATATTTCTTGTGAGCCTTTCTCTTCCATTCATCCTGATGATAACGGAACCATGAAACCCTCTATTCCCCCACCAGACAAACGTCCAAGATTATATTTCTTATGAGCCTTTCTCTTCCATTCATCCTGATGATAACGGAACCATGAAACCCTCTATTCCCCCACCAGACAAACGTCCAAGGCCGCAGCCCTCATGGCCGCCCAGCAGCAACAGGCGGCGGCCGCAGCAGCCCAGGCCCAGCCCGCGACGGCCCAGGTGTCGGCCGGAGAGCTCGATGACATGTCGGGCGACATCCAGGTGGATGAGTGGAATGCTGACCCCAACGAGCCGCGGTACTGTCTGTGCAACCAGGTCTCCTACGGCGAGATGGTTGGCTGCGACAACAATGACGTGAGTTGGGGGCTGGTTCATTTGTTCATCTCTTGCTCTGTAAAATTATCTATTAACTGTGCCTGTCTGTTTTTATGTCTCTGTCTCTGTTCAATTTAGTACAAATTGTAATTACATGTAAAAAAAAATTATTTTCAGAACAAATTATTTTAAAGTGGTGCATATATTTCTTGACATCTGGTTTAGTGCAGGCTGAATGGATTTGTGCGATATAAACAAGATAATTGATTTGTCCAGTAAAAAAAAAAAGATAAAATTGTAAATCTTCAATCGTTATAAGTACAAAATATGTAATAAAAATCTTGCTGATAGTTATAATACTTATATCATTATTCATTTCAAACTTTTAAAAACTCTTTTTCTTTCATCTTTCTAGTGTCCAATTGAATGGTTTCACTATGGTTGTGTTGGTCTGACGCAAGCACCCAAAGGAAAGTGGTTTTGTCCTCAGTGTACAGCAGCTATGAAAAGAAGAGGACGACGATGACATTAGGCGAATGTGTGAATGTTTGAGTGGTTTATTTGAGTGCTGATCTGCTGTTGTAGATGTATTAGTATTTTGGTATACCCTAGTGATGAGGACTTAAGATTGGTTATGATACAGAGAACCTTGGACTCACTCAATTAACTTGGTTTATTTTGAGTTAAATTTTAGATCCATTAAACCCGAGTGGGTGTAGAAAAGAAATCAGTCTTTCTCCCTTGTGAAGTGAATCTTTGCGAGGACTTTTGTATGAAAATATTTTTGTACCGATTTTCATAAGAAACCTTTGGCCAGCTTTCATCCTTGTGTATTTTTTACATTCAGCGGAAAATCTTAGACGACTTTTTTTTTCTAGAAGAAAGAAGAATTTAGCCCCTGTTTGGTATTGAATGCTCAAGTTGCAAGGGGGGAAGAACATGGGATTTATACCTAGTTTGATCCAACTTTGTTCGTTTTTGGTCCAAGGTTGTTGGATGCAAGGGTTGTAGATAAAAAATGTGGATGGATTGGTGTGCCTTTTTCTCTATCATTTCATTATGTTTGTATGCAATTTGGTGTATGGTCAAACTGGGTTTATTTGACTGGTAAATAGTTGCTGCTTTTTTTTTTCTTTGTCATAAAGAAACTAGCATATGTAAAATGGGAATACTTTTGGTTTCTTTTGTCACTACAGATTTTGAATTCACTGCCTGCATTTTGTTCTATGGGGATTGACTTATGCCAATGTCCTCTATGAGTTTATATTATTTAAGTATAAAAAATTCAACAAATTCAAAGTCTGTATAGAAACACTCAAACACACTCGACTTTATTGTAAGGTTACATTGTTTTAAATGTATCAGTAACATAAATATCTTACTTTGGGTCTCTAATAAATTCACCTTCTGTACAGAATATGACTATATCAACATAGCATTTGAAAATAATTCACAATGCACACATCTGTTACATAGTATTACTTTAAAAGGGGATTGGATGAGTGCTTCCTTCACTCATAATTTTGTTAAGAACGTGTTGTATTTTTTTCACATTCAGATGCACACTGTATGCATGTACATGTATAGTAAAGAGAATGCATGCCCCAGCTTGAATGAAACATGTTTTATATAATTGTTCACTTTGTTACTTATGACAATAATAGATTTACAGAAAAAATTGGTTTGGTTTGTCATCTTTTTTTAACTGTGTTTTCGTTATGCGTTTTCATCTCTTTTTCTTTTTTTTTTTTTGCTGTTTTGTTTTGTTTTTGTTTTGTTTTTTTTCTCTTTTTTTTTCGTTTGTTTGTTTGTGTTTGCCCCTGGGGTATAAGCGTTGTTTTATTTTGGTTGTTGTTTTTGTTTTGTTTTTGTTATTTGATATCCGCTAAGGTTTTATTTTTGTCTGTATGATAAATGATAATGGGTGAACTGTGAAGAAAATTATGGGACATTATAGATAAAAATTAAAAAAAAACACAAATATAAAAATAACGTAGTAGTCTAGACTCAAACTGATTTAAAGCTTGTAGAACATCGGCTTCCAGACAGGAGCCATGATATCAACTATTTTAAGTATATTATGGGGGGTTTCTACTTGGGGGTATTATTAGTTTAGTATTTGTTGGGGGTAAGGGTTGTCTAAACCTATCGATTCCCTGTGGAACATAGGGCCGCAGCAACAGAATGTTTTATAAACACTGAGCAAAGTTCATTTTAGTATCCGCCTCTCTCTCTCTCTCTCTATCTCTCTCTCTCTCTCTCGATCTCTCTCTCTCTCTCTCTCTCTCTCTCTCTCTCTCTATTTATCTACCAATCTATCTATCTATCTATACACTTTAAAGTGATGAACAACGAACTCATGTTTGTGTGTAAACCGTGGGTTTCGGGTAAAAAGAGCACACCCACTGTAATGGTAAGATGATCATTTCGCCTCTTATCTTGACGTGAATAAACAAATCTTACCTTCACCTATGTCAAACTTCGAAAATGTGGTTGAAAAACTAATGTACGACTGAAATATTTTCAATAGACAGATAATTTGTGGAAGTTTATTTTGACGAGGAATGTCTTGGGTGGAGGCAGAGAGAGAGAGAAGGAAGAAGAGGAGGAGGAGAAGATGGTGGCTTCGTTTTACACTATTACAGTAATTTGCTGAGTATTTTTTCTGGATTCCTAGAGACAATCCAACATGACCACGTGAACATGTGCTAAAACTAATGTCTGAAAACTTTCGAGATGCAATAAGGAGACAGAGCAGATACATCAGGTTATAACTAATATTTGATTTTTTCTAACCTCTTTTTCTCGATGTGTTTTCATACGAGTCCTGCGGCCAATAATTATTCCAGCGGCGATTCGAATCCTGGACATGTTCGTCAAGTACTTTAGGCCTACCACCGACTGAACTATTTACCTTCCCCAAGAATACCAAGCCTTGCTTCAGTCAATTATCTACCCTCGATCATAATAACTATGATTTAGTATACTGATCCCACCGTTTAATAAGATTGGGGGATATCATTGCCTCGGGGTCATGCTCTCAAAATTGAGTACACCTAAGCTGGAAACAATGCGGCCAAGTCAAGGAAAATAGCGCCCTCTACTGCGTGATACGCTTCTGGGTCCATTTTTGTGTTTTTCCCTTAGATCTAGCAAAACAAACCGCTCAAAATTCAAAGCGCGGTTCTTCTTATGCTACGTTTTTGAACGTTCACCCACTTTAATAATAATGTTTCGCAAAAAGGTTCATTTGGGATACATTTGTATAAATGTGAAAGTCTCGAATTTGATTGAAGTCCAACACATGAAGGCATTTAAAAAAATACAAGAGAATTACCACTGCTTATAAACAATTGAGTTTTCCTTTTTAAATAAAATCATAGCCTTTTATATATCATACTTAAAACACTTGAGCCTTGAATGTAACCTTATGGTTTCCATTAACATTTTCCATTTTTTTTGAGATCTGTTGATATTGAACAATTGCCGATTTTTTCCCTCTATACATGAACCGGATCTGGCATCTAATAGGAGGGCCAAGAACACATTTTTTATAACAATTAACATCCCTTAGATGGACGCAAATTTTATGTTTAACATTGGGACGCTCGGTGATATGATACACTGTGCGGTAAGTAACATTCTACAGCGGTAAACATACACATAGATCTTTTAAGTTACCGTATTATCTGAATATGACATTTATCTTTAACCAAAGTTTGATGCACAATTTTTATGCTTTTACCACTCAGAGAGATAAAGGGGTCACTGTTGCTACTAGTATAATGTATAAGCGGTCTTAGGACATCATGGGCACAATATAGCCGTTATCGTGCTGACGTGCCGTAAAAGCAAACTCAACCACACTCACCTTGAATTTTTTAGCCACCCCCCAAATAGAATGATAATTATAGAAATTATACATCTTGCCCTCACCAAAACAACATATCTATTTCTTTCAGTTAGTGTGCGTGGTGACTCAAAGTTGAGCTAAATTCCAAAGAGTATTCATAGAAGGAAAAAAAAAAACACGTACTAGCCCTGAGATAAAATTAAGATCGCTGCTATCGTTCTTTGTTGTTTTTTTTTTTAATTGGGTTTTAGTATGAAAAAAAAAAAACAATATTAAAATTGTCACGACATAATGTTACATTTTAAGGGCACTACTATTGTTTTTCGCTTCATTGTGCTTTATGTTGTTTTTTTTTCTCTTAACTAAACCAACTTCAGTTCGTCATTGATGCAAACAGAGCAGGCAGCTTTGCCGACGTGAATCCTCATACTCATAGTGACGGAATAACGCCATGATCGACCAACCAAAGTCGGCCTCGGAAAGCTCTACGCCTGCCAAGGTCGTGGTTATACCCGTAGAATGGTGTCAACTCAGCAAAGAGACTTTCCTTTGTGGGTATATTTTTCAAATTGTACCATAAAACGGTATGAACGTAGCTCACATTTGAAAGAAAAAAATATACTGCAAATTAAAAATTAAATACTTGACTGATTTTATATTTAATTACATAAATAGAGTTCAACAATAAACTATAGAGTCTAAATTATAATAGAAAGGAAAACACTCTGTTACGAGTCACCCATTTTTTTTTTTTTACTCATTTACATCGATTACATTTAGTGTTTTGAAATGCATTGGATAATATGCTTACTTAGTTAATCTGTTACACATCCCACAAATTAATATCATATTGTCGAGTGCTAGCAATAGCTTACATAATTATGTTTTTTTTAAAGGTGGAGATAATACAGACAGAAGATTTGGTGCAGACATGTCATTTAAGCACACACACAAAAAATTATTGCGTGGACAAGTGTAAAAAGTAGACCTTAACGCAGTGCAGATCCATTTATTGATGCATTACAGCTGAATCGATCATTAAATCCCCTTTGGGCATAGATATCCGTGTACAGAAAAGGCAATAACCCGCCTTTTGGAGAACTTGTGATAACACACTGATGTTTTTCCCCTTTCAAGCTTATTCGGTAGACCTATATCAAGGAAACATTAATAAAAAAGTATATTGTATTGATTAGAAACTTCGACGATAGATACTTAACTTTTTAGTTTTAAGAATG
This sequence comes from Elysia chlorotica, assembly GCA_003991915.1. Classification (NCBI taxonomy): domain Eukaryota; kingdom Metazoa; phylum Mollusca; class Gastropoda; family Plakobranchidae; genus Elysia; species Elysia chlorotica. Next base: position 162,896 of record RQTK01000818.1, read on the forward strand.
TTTTTTTTTTCACATTAGGGTACCTGAATACAATTCACCTAAGCAGGCATTGTGTTCACGTCTGCTACGTTCCAGACTTTCGCAGACACCTGCAGCCTGGGATGAGTAAGTCTTCTGTCTGAACTGGGATAGGCCTACATGACTGAAGATAAAGTCTCAGCAAGACAGATGTACCACCTCCCCATTCCAAACAAAACAAAACAAAACAAAAAAAACAAAAACCGACACACAAAAACAACAAAAATCAAAACACCCCATAAAAGCAAAAAAAAAAAACAACAACAACAAACAACTAAAACAAAACACCCCGATAAAAGCACAAAAAAACAAAAACACACACACAAAAAAAAAACAACCCAAAACAAACACCAGTAACATCTATTTGTCTATGTAAGATGTAGGTTGTTCGTAGCTTAAGTTACACTCTGCCAATGGTGGAGGCAAATGTTAATGGTGATGACGTCCAGTGTGTCTGTCTCAGTCTCTCATCTATGATGTCTCTCTGTCTCGTTCTCTCTCTGTCTGTCTCTCTCTCTCTCTCTCTCTCTCTCTCTCTCTCTCTCTCTCTCTCTCTCTCCACCCCCTCCCTCTCCACTTCGTCGCCTTGCGACCTCTTTTAGTATACTGTATATCTACCGGTCTATCTATCTATATTATTTATCTGAAACAACGCAATTATATCTAATCATCCAAACCCAAGGAAAATTTTAATAATTAAGAAAAAACCTTCTTATTCTTATATCTTAAAAGACGAATCGTAAGCTTGCCACAACGTTGTACTTACGACCATAGGGCTGTAACAACTGCCCCCACAAGACAATGGGGCCATACTTATTACATGTATAGTTATTCTTATACTGCAGCAAGGCCTGAAACTTACAAGGCACCACGTCGGTCTGAGTAAAGTTAAGTTGAGTTGAGTTGGTTTAATGTCCAACTTCAGCGCTAAACAGTCTATATTGTGGACGGGCCCCAAAACTGACGTCTGACAATTTTTATGTGCTGCCATACACGAGACAGGGCGGGGATACCATGACTCCTCTCTTAGTTTCAGCCGGCCACATTAAACTGACACTGACTCAACCAGTAGGGGGTGAAATCGCAAAGGCTTGAGTTGAACCACGGACCTCCGGTGGCAGAAGCCGATGTTCTCTTCTTACGGCGAATTTGCGACGGGCTGCACGCGTCATAATTAATATATTGTACTATATAGTAAGTCTATGGTTGCGTCTATCTTTAGATATAAACCATTTTAATAATATACGATCTTTTGGCAAAACCCATTACGGTACTCATGTGGTAGATTAAACTGTGGCGATATTCTATTCTGAAATAACAATATTTTATACATTGTGTTATTGTGTAATCATTATCCCAACCAGCCCCTGAAGAAGTGATGGAGATAATGATTGAGACCAACACCGAATCTGAACTGTTAAAGAAGCTTTATGACGCACTCATCGAGCAGCGACAGGTGAGGAAGTGAACGTGATTTCACACGCCACCACTACGTTACTTTCACTGGCCCGTCACCTTCTGTTGTTTGTTTTCCGACCACATGTACTTAAATGGAAATCTCAAGGAATTCAAAGTATTCGAGTTACAGAGAAGGACTTTACCTGAACAACAAAAATGTTGAAAAAAAAATATAGACAACTGCCCGCCTAGTTTGAAAACGTTCATTTTGGCGGTTTCACTTTGTTTTTATACCATAGCAACCTTCTCCCAACCCAATTTTTAAAAGGCGTATCTTGGCCAGCAATAAGCATTGAGTGTTGCTTGACATGAATCATCAGACCAAGTTTTTGGTTTTCTGTGGGTTGGACGCATTGTTTTCTCATCTCAGATGTAAACGGTGGACAAGGGTCTGTAGATTGCCATTTCTTCATAACATTTATGTAAAAACAATCCTGCTTGATGTTTAACCAAATCACCCTATATAATATATGCTACTGTAACTACTACTACTACTACTACTACTACTACTACTACTACTACTACTACTACTACTACTACTACTACTACTACTACTACTACTACTACTACTACTACTACTACTACTACTACTACTACTACTACTACTACTACTACTACTACTAGTACTACCACAACGGGGGGCGCCGTGGTCTAGGGGTAGAACATCGGCTTCCGACGCAAAAGGTCCAGAGTTCGAATCCTGGCTGTTGATACAACTACTATTGTTTAACCAGATGGGGGCGCGGTGGTTCTTGGGTAGAACATCGGCTTCCGACGCAAAAGGTCCTTGTGTTCGATTCCTGGCTTTTTCGTTCCCTACTGGTTGGGTCGGTGTCAGTTTAATGTGACTTGCTGAGACATGAGTCATGGTATCCCTTCCCTGTCTCGTGTTTTGTCTAGCACATATAATTGTTAGACGTTTGTCTTGGGTTCCGTCTTCTATTTTTATATTTTCTTATATAGTGCTGTTGTTGGACGTTAAACCAATCAAATCTACAACTACTTCTACAACTACTACTACTACTACTACTACTACTACTACTACTACTACTACTACTACTACTACTACTACTACTACTACTACTACTACTACTACTACTACTACTACTACTACTACTACTACTACTACTACTACTACTACTACTACTACTACTACTACTACTACTACAGCTGCTGCTGGTACTACTACCACCAAATGAGTTGCATTTTTCACGACGTCTATCTTTACAATTAATTACATGCAATCCAAACACTACATACTACTTTTACTAGATCAAGGGCAAATTCGTGCGAGTCGGCGGCAACAACCGGTGGTGCGCCATAGTGGAGTACTGCAAGCTTGTGGACGCAGTCCTGCTCGTGCTGGGCACTGAGCCCAAACCGGAGCGACTACGGTGGCGCAACGCGGCGATGGAGAGCCGGTCCCGCGGGCTCAAAAACAACAACACGAGCACCAACCCCGACAAGTCCAAGAAAAACTATAGTCCACCTAGTCAAATGAAGGTGGGCGCGAGCGAAAGTGTCGCCAGTTGTGTTACTGATGTTACCGTTGATAGCGAGTACAGTACTTACGTACCGTTCTGGGATAGCCTGAAGGACGTGGGCCCTTTCGCCGCCACTGTGGCCCAAGATGTTCTGGACCACTGCCCGTGCCCGGCCATTGTGTATAGGAAGCCCGCGCGAGCCATCACTGGCCTGTCCAAGCGCACCGAGTCACTGGGCAAAAATACTTCGAACTATTCGCAGAGAAAGCGAAGTCAGTCTCTTTCAAAACTGACACTACTGGCAAAAGAATTCACAGATGGAGAACTACTGTGTGAATAACATTAACAACGGCCAGTCCTTGTTACCACGTTAGCCAATTAACGAATATATTAATTTATTACGTATCTTTTTTTTCTAAAACAAGGGGAAAAAAGGTTGGGGGAGAGGGGAAAGAGAGTGAGATAAATAGAAAGAGAAAGATGGAAAGAGAGATAGATAGATCGGTCGAGAGAGAGAGAGAGAGAGAGAGAGAGAAAGAGAGAGAGAGAGAGACACACAGAGAGACAGAGAGAAAGAGAGTGAGAGAGAAAGGGAGGGAGAGAGGGGGAAGAGAAGGAGGGAGGGGTGAAATTGAGTAACCTTTATCTAATAGATAAGGATTTAACACAAAGAATAATTACTGTCCATCATTTATTTTTTGTCTTGTTTTGTCAATCGTCTAGACTGTGTTATTTTGGCATAATTATGAGCCATTTGTTTTTGAAGAGCTACTGTTTTAAAAATGGTTCAGAGTATTGACAAAAAAAACAAAAAAACAACACGAAATGTTTAATTTTGCCCGTTCTTCAGTAATTTTAGGTTAAACATGTATATATTAATTATTATTGTACGCTGTACGCTAAATCAATTACGAATCTACTTTTTTCATAACACAATTATAATAGCCAATTACATGTAATATATTTTTATTATAGATGAAACTACGTGTACATGTATATTTTACTAAGGATGTTCTGTCTCAAAAAAAAAAAATGCATACAGTATGTATACACGTATATACTTTTTGATGATCAAAACTGTAGGCGTAGTTTTTTCGTAATTGTATTTTTTTTATTAGCAAAGAAAAATTGAACAAATAAAAGGGACAAGTTTGTAGGGGCTACTTGTAAAGTGTTTTGCTCTACATGATAAGTTCATCTTGGGATAATAAATAAAAAAATTAAAATAGAATAACACTATGGAATGAACAACGTACAGTACAGTAACTTCAGTTGTCACTCGTGTCGCTAGCTTTTCACACCTAACTGCTTGGTTACAGTTGATTTTGATTATACAGGTTAATGCAAGAAGAGAATAAAGATCCTCCTAAATTTTTTGACTTTTGACTCTTTTTTTTCTCTTATATTTTTTCAATACTCATGGGTATACCAAGGTTGTGAGTGGAATATATGTGCAATATGTAATAATTCATAGCAATAAAATAGGCTGAAATATCATTAGGCTTAAATATTTCAAAATAGGGAAAGAGAATCTTAGGAAAAGTTTCTTCATCTGCTTCTCATGATATTTATATAAATAAAAAACAGCAATAATTCATAGTTTAACTTTAAGGCCATCTTTATTGACAATGATTTATGCTCATTGGTTATATGAATAAGGAGTGTGCTGCATCAAATATTCAACAATGAAACATATTTTGAGTACCGAACATCGATCTTTCACATCTGTAAATTATACATTTTTATGTACAGTATATTTACAAAGGAATTTTATATTGATATACACTGTATACATTGGTGTCAAATGAAATTTTAGGAAAAGAAACAAACAAAAAAGACTATCCAATGATCAGACATTGTTGAACAGAGATTTAAAAATAAGAAATTACTTTCTTGTTTCTTCTTCTGAGTCCTAAATAGTGTTATTTGAAATATGTTAATAAAAAAAAATTCAGCTGTACAACATCTTTCAACTATCCTGCATATCATTTTGAAGAAGCAAATTGTTAAAATAGACGTTATGGCATACCATATAGCATTAAATTAAATGATTATATTAATCCTAATGCAATCATGTACATCGAAATATATACCAAACTTATCATATGCCCTTATTACTTACCAAGGCTTTAAAAAGTAAAAAATTAGGCCTACCACATACAGAAGTCAAAGCAGGAAAAAAAAATATTGGTTAAGATTGACACAATTTTAATCAATTCAATGCCATAAGAGTTGAGAATAATGTCATTAAAATCCACAAAAAGGAGATTAAATATTTGTTTACTCTTGGTCATCAAAAGATAACACTATAAATCGAGGAAATCAACTAATGCCTGTTTAGAAAATCAACCTGTCTACTCTGTATATATGGACAAAAATCTGAAGCTGGTCATGTCAGGACCTACTTTAAAAACCATGGCCATCAACAAATATCATAATTCATGTGATATCAGAATTTCATAAAATAATATTAGGAAATGAGATCATTATACATAATTACATTCTCTGAAAAAAAAACATATCATAGTCACATTAATTATTGCAAGAGGGCAGGATATGAAATTTTAATGAAATTATGACACATGATGAGCTGAATTTATTAAAATAAAAGATTTAATACAAGTCACTTGTAATCTTAGTTTATCTTTCAATAATCTAATATTAGAATAAAATAATTAAAGAAGAACCTGACAAAGATACTCAGTTTAGTGAAATGAAAATTGACATAAAAGACAAGCATCCACTTATGCAGAGTCCGCTAAAAAGTATTATATACAGTGAAACCAGCTGGAAACAAACCTCATGCGGACAGCCTAACTGTTTATTTTATCCCAAAATTATATTTATCAGTTTCTGTAAAGAGACAAAAGTGGAACTGTGGTGCACTGGAAAAAGTTTATATTACTTTATTTTTCCGATCCAGCAGCCACTCGAGCCTGCGCCCATCGACTTGCTGACATGATGAAGAATTTATATGTCCTTTCTAGTTGGTCTTTTCCGTAGTATAAATTATACTATAATGTGTTTTCTAAAGTAGGATTGGGTGGAAGAAGTTTTGTGTGGAGGTCCTGTAGTTTAGAACACTTGAAATTGAATAAGATAAAAAGTTTATATAAATCCATAGTTTATCTTAAACAGGGTTTATCTGATGCGGGTTCCATTGTATTCACTTTTTGCCTTTCCTCAGAGGACTCATATCCTCAATCTCATCCCCAAATGTCTTTCTCTTGATGAGGCGCCCGCTGCTGCTCCTTCTCTCGGGCTGAGGCTCCGCCCGCTCTGATCTCTGGGCCAACTTCTGACCCGCAGTTTTGCCTTTGGCGCCTTTTTTGGGTGCGGACTTGGAAATCTTCTCATTGGGAAGCTTAGACTCATGGGCTGCTGGTTTTGTTTCTTCTTGTAATACAGGTTTGGCAGCAGCAGTACTTTTTTCAGACACTTTTTCTTCTGATGACAAGCTTATAACTTTACCTGGTGTCTTTTTCTTATCTGTTGTTGAACCAGTCACAAGATTGGATTTGTCAGTGGTAGAGCAAGTCACAGTATTCTTTGGTGTTTTAGGTGATTTCATAGAAATCGCTTTATTTTGTGAGGGGGCTGCCAAAGTGCTTATTGTAGATTTCTGGGAAACAGAGCCCAAAACTTTAATCTTCTCTTCTCCTGACTTTGAAACCAATTTCTCTTTGTTTTTCTGTTCAACGTCATGTACAAGGCTATCCAATTTCTCCAACCCTTTAAGAGGAGCACTTTGCTGAGAAACATTTTGCTGTAGATCACCAGTTGCAACGGACTCTTCTGACTTGGAATCACTAACGTTATCTAGAGATTTGACAATCAGTTGATTTTTCTGATTGCCTGTGTTACCAGTAGAGCTGCTAACTTTTGTTGACAACTGGGAATGAGAGCTGTTGGTCAAGAGTTTAACCAGTGATAATTCCTCATCCGCAACAGCATTACCACTGGTCCCTGGGTGATCAGTCTGCGTAGCGCTATCCAAGATGATTTCAGGAGACACAGACTTTGTTTCCAAGCTGGTTTCCTTTCCATCACTTTCAATATTTTCATTTGTTTGGCCAAGTTCCAACACCCTCTTTTTACCACCAAGAGTTGAAATGTATCCTTTGCCTGAAAAATGTTCATCTTTTCTGCCTGGAATTTGGTTGACCATTTCAGAGGATGTTGATCTGTTGGTGAGATTTTTACCTGAAGACGTTTCAAAGTGTTCATCGACTTGCGTCAATGCTTCAGTGAGATCAGTTTCTGTGATAGAGTTCATCTCATCTTGAGAGAAACCAACAGTGGTAACTTTGACAACTTTTGGTAGTTTTTTGGAGTCACCATCACCTCCATCAGCTTTTGAACGGAGTAAGGTCATAAGTTTCTCCACAATTTTCTGTGTGTCCCCTTCCCCTGAGAGAGCGGCATCCCTCACAATGATGAACGACGGAGACTGGGATTCCTTGTCAGAAGTCGATGCTTTCAGCGATTCTACTAATGACTTGTCTGACAGATCCGACAAATTGTCTTCATGCCCTACCACTTCTATCTTTACTATCGATGTATCTATGCCAGGATAAGAAACCTCCACCTTTGAGCCTACAACATCCTGAATCATCTTGTCCACTTCAGCTCCAACAGATCCATGATTGGAGAACTTTCCATACCGCCCCATCTTTTTCTTGTCCGCCCTCATCTTGGGCATGGTGTAGCCAGACGACGATGCTGCCGGACTGTGCAGAGTTTTTGGCGCTGGCTTGACAATCACAGGTATGTTTATTTCACCTCGGATCTTAATCTCCCACTTGTGGAAAAACTTCATATGGCGATAAACAGAGCTTTCCTGGAAGAACTCTTTGTCGCAGATGGAGCAGGAAAAGATTTTGGAGACACCGTGGCAGCGCTGGATGTGCTTCGCTACTTCCTGCGTGTTTTTCAGGACCAGAGTGCATGTGTCGCAGCGGTGCATGCCCACAGCCTCCACTTCCTCTTCGCTGTGAGACTTCATATGCTGGTCTAGGTCGTCGCGGTAGTAGAAACCCTGAGAGCACATGCGGCAGATGTTCATACACTCAACGTCACCGTCCTCAACTGTCTCATCCTTAATTTTTCTTTGGTGAGCAGATTCTAAACTTAAAACAACAGGCTTGAGATCCTGCAGTGTTGCCTCTATTTGGCTTTCTGACGTCGCCTGGTCCTTACCATTTTTGCCAATATTATCCTCACCAGTCACTGTGTCATTCTGCTCTGTATTTACATTGTCCTCAAACACGTAGGAGACATCAGACTCAGCCAACGTCGTGTTGTGCACACTGCGCAGATGCTCTCGCAGACTAGACACGGAGCTAAACTGCATCTTGCACGTTCCACACAGCAGCTGGGAGCCCAAGTACTCAGAGTCGAGCACGCTTGGGTGTGCAGTCACCTCCTCTGTATCCTGCTTGTCCCCAGGAGTGGCGTACGTCAGTGTTCCTACTGTTCTGGCAGAAATGTTTGAACTGTTTTGGACTGTCTTGCCTTCTTCACCGTCTACCAAAATGCTTTGACCTCCAACTGGCGTGGTCTCGATCGTAACTTCTGAAGTGATCTGCCCCTGGTCGGAGACTTTCACAACAAAATTCTGTCCAGATGGAATTATATCACCGCCTATATTTTTTACATTGTCTTCATTGTTTTCTATCTGAAGAGATCCTTTCCTTCCTTTCTTTCCTGTTGCTTTATTTTTCTTGCCGACTTTGAGATACTGAGGGTCTTCTATGTTGAATTCAAACTTGTCATCACACCACACAGCTGCTTCTACAGTCCACTCAGGGTTGGCCTCTTGGCAGAATTTCATCTATACAAGAAAAACAAAAAATCATTGTAGACTTAACTAGAACAAACAACAACAATCTTACTATTAATAACAATATTAAAAATAAAAATAATAATAATAATAATAATAATAATAATAATAATAATAATAATAATAATAATAATTTTATCAATTTAACAACATATACATTGCTCTGTTGAGGCAGGATCATAATTAATATTATCATGACTTAAATCTAGTGCGGTACCTTAAGTTTGTGATGGAACTTGATGTGCCTGATAGTAATGCTGCGAGACAGAAATCGATTGTGGCAGAATGAGCATTGATACCTTTCCACCTACATGGAAAAAAGAAACAATAAAAAACATTTCAAATGAAGGAAATCATTCACAATAATGACTGATTTATAATTATAGACTCTAGAAAATTTCGTTTAATAAAAATATAAGATCGAACCTTTGAAACTACTGATTATTTTACACATGAAAAATGTATAAATTGCTACAAGAAAAATTATGTACCCTCTGTCTCAAGCATTTCACTTAACTCTTTGTGTAGATCTACTGCTATTTAGTTAGTCAAATAAGGTAAAGAGTGAACTTTCTGTTGAATAATTATTATTACAAAATTTAGGAAACTTGAAAGGAATTAGAAAGTTTGATTTTCGAAAAAAGAATAAAAAAAAAACAAAAACAATAGTAACTGAAAATCTGTTGGACCAGATGAGATCTTACTAAGCCAAATTTAATTATGCTAGATAATTTTTCATTAAAAAAAAATTACATTTATAAAATATATTAGTTTAGATGTCAGTGACTTTTAAAGTTATCCATATGGCACTTACTTAGATGCCCATAGAGAGAGAAGATAACAAAGTGTAGTTTAAGGTACACAAGTACCTTTATTAAGTCTTTATCAACTCAATCATTTTTTCTCACCATTCTCTATGCTATTAAATCTTCCCTTTGTTTTCCGAACATACCTTGGTGTGCCGATTGCGAATGTGACTGCGTAGCTGAGCATTCTGCCTAAACGCAGCAGTGCAGAAATCACATTCATATGGCTTCTCATCAGTGTGGATTCTCAGGTGCTCCACCATGATGCTTTTTCGCCCAAAAATTCTAAGAGAAAAAAATTAATTTAGTCAAATGAAGGGTTTTGGACTGGATGGATTTGGTAAGGGGTATAATGTTTTCAAAACAATAAAACATGATGCTGTCTAATAGTTATTTTGATTTTCTGAAAATTACTACCTCGCCAATCAGATAGACTAATATTGTTTAGGCTACACACAAAACATGCTCGTTAAAATTTTTTTAAATCCAAATGTGTCAGAGCTACATTTGTTTGTCCCTCATAATTGGTTATGGCTCTTCAGAAAAACTCTCACAAGGGGAGTACTAATTTAAGAAATAAAAGTATCTGATCAAAGAAAAAATATATCACAAGTCATACTAATCATCCCAGAATTAGGTAACAAACATGGCGCACTGTAAGTGTAACCCACCTGTGGCAGATTGGACACTGATGCGGATCCTGGCTATTCATGACTCCGCCCTCCTTGCTGAGGATTATCTTTGTGACGTTGGGATCGTTCTCGTCTTCTTCCTCTTCCTTGAAGAAGGTCTTTACTTTCTGGCTGACCTGTTGCTGGGCAGACGCGGACGTGGACGTCGACTCGCCGCTGTTTGCGTTGGCCCCAGCAGCACCGGCGCCGAACAGAGAGAGCTCAGCCAGGCCGAGGGCTGCTTCCTGTCTGTCCTGCGCAGAGTGCAGACTGTGGGAGCTGATGTCCACCTCTGCTGCGACCTGGTGAGCAGTTAGTCGTAGGTAAAAAATACAGTGTGAGATCACTATTAAGATAGACCTCTCGGGGACAGCCTTAAAGTTCATTTTATCACAAGTCTATAATTTATAGTTGTGCCTTGTCAATAGTTTATAATAAGCCAGGGTTTATCTTACGTGGATCCAGAAATATCAACTATAAAGTGTGAAAAAAATTTGACTTTCAGTCACTAATGCTGTTTGCATAATAAGGTAAACTAAAACGTAATTCTTTTAGCTTTATTGTATTTTAAAGGCATGAGAATTGCAAACACAATTCTAAATATACGTTTACAAATTATTCCGGGGAAATAATGAAATATAAGTTACAGCTGTTTATCGTCTCTATAATAGAATTTAAGAAACCTTTATGTGGATTTCATATCATTCATAAAATTTTTTAGGAACATTGCTGTTTGTCATGGATGGTTGATATAAAAATTATGGCAGAAATAATTCAGAGATAGTTTTAGGTAGTTTTCAGCAATGGTTAGATGTAGGCTTTTAAATGGAAATGATAGAAATCAATTACGCTTTCTAAGAAAACCAAATTGTCTTGCCAATCAGAGAGGATGTGGTTTATAACGATGGGCCTTCATTTTTAAAGCTTAAAATTACGGTGAAAAAAACCCAAAAACATGTAAGTCAAATATTAAGAAATGAAATACAAAAGATATCTTCATCTTGCTAACATAATGGTCTATCTCATGGATAGACTAAAATAACACTGACCTTTCTATCTGTTCAGTAACAAAAAAAATTGGCTGGGCCGAATTTTTAAAAGTTTAGTTTTAAAATCACCCACATTTAAAATAAAACAAACAATTTTCAACAGCTTTTTCCGTTTTCCTAAAAACTAATGATTTTCTAATAGACCCAATATGCTAACAATTTGACGATTATTATATCCTATATTGTCTTTTACCTGAACAGGTTCACTGTCATCTTCTTGAGTGTTCCATATATCTCCCAGTGGCTCTAGCTTTGTCAAGACTTCTGTTTCTGCATCTCTGGCTGGTTTAGAGAAGGCCTGAGCTACCGTCTCTACATGGGCATTGTCAGAGCCCACCACTACATCAACCTGGGTGGAAGGGGTGACGCTGAATTCTCCCTCACTGGTAACCACAATAACATTAGGAGGCGGCTCTGTGTCCCCGTGTATGGCGTCTTCTAAGTTACTGCTCATGCTGTCTGTGCTGGGTTTATCACCCGAGATCTGCTGGGCGGATGATGTATTTGCATTGCTGGATTCATCCACAACCACTGTGAACCTTTCTCCCCCAGCTGTCATCCCATCGGAGTGAACTACCATCTCGTTTCCCAACAGAGTCTTGTTGCGGATTGTGAAGACCTGTTGCAGGGTGAGAGTGAGAGATACTACCACTGTGATGTATGAATTGCAATTGTACATTCTTATTTTAGTAAGCAAAAAAATGAGCCACATAGTAGGCATGGAATTTTCAGTCACATTTCTTGTTGCTTAGCACCTAACACTACCGATTGATTTTGGGACATAAGCGAGTTGAGAATTTTTTTTAGACTGAATCAACTCCCCAAGTCAAATCTTTTTAAAGAAAAAGAGAAGGCTTAATAATTGAAAAAAAAAACAAAAAAAAAACAACCTTAATTCATGGGTATTTATATTAATGACCATATAAGATTGAGAGCTTTTCTTTTAACTGAATAAGCCCTTGTTGAATGAGAGTAAAAGCTCAATTCTCATAAAATAAAATTTTACTAAAATACCTCTACATTTTAAGTTATTTCAACATTAATTGATATTAACTCTTTCTGAATGCCATCTAATGTTCTGAATTACTTTGAATGTGAAAATATAATATACTTGGTAATATACAAGTTTTAAAGGTCTATTCTAACCTTTTGATCTTCTATGTACTTGTTTACAGGGAAAACCTCCTTCACTGTCTTGGCCGCAAGGTTGTGGACTTTTCGAATGTGCAACAGAAGAGTTCCACTGGTGGCATATGCCTGAATGAAAGCAAGAAAAACTGACATCAAACACCAGGAAATCAAAACAAAACAATTTCACACTTAGGTTATGAATGTAAGACAGACAAAAAAAAATGTTTGATGTCATTTATGGTGCCAGATAAAAAAAGTGTTCTTAATCTAGAAAGGCAAAAGAAAAAGAAGAAAAAAAAAGAGAATAAAGCATTTTAACAATCTATACCAACTTTGAAACACATGCAGCAGTTCTTATACCATAAAAAGTTTCATGTCATTTACAGTACTAGGTGAAAAAAAAAATGCACAAAAGCAACACAATAAAAATACAGTTATGTTGTACCAACCTTGGAACACATACGGCAGTAGTAAGGTTTCTCATTAGTATGTGAGCGCATGTGTGCCCTTAGAGAGCCAGACTGCACAAAGCTCTTGCTGCATATCTCACACACAAATGGTCTTTCATTCGTATGTCGGCGGCAGTGGCGAGCCAGCAAGGATTGATTCTTGAACCTGTCATGAAAATTTTTGACTTTTTAATGCAAAAAATCCAAGTGTTTGATATTCAGTGCTGATTTATACAGAAACAGAAAAAAAAAAAAACATGCCATCCCAACCTCATCACAGTGCCACTTTTTGTTATATGATAAAAAAACAGAAAATAAAAAGCATCTCTTATCCTACATGTGCTGAAATACAGCCCCTCTATAACTGAAGTCAATGGAAGAACATACAGTGATACCAACTGGATCATTTTTTTTAAACTGAACCTTTGGCATAAATCAGCATTAATCAAATAACATGAATCCTTCACATATCTTTACAGCCCTATGATCTGCCAAAACTTGTTTTAATCGCCGAAAATCAGTAAATTTATGGAAAATTGGCATCGCTGCATAGAGAACAACGTACCTCATCCCGCACTCGTCACACTGCCACTTCTTGTTGTGAGCGTGCGCCAGCTCGTGCTCTGTGACTTCGTCCTGGTAGGCGAAGCGCATGCGGCAGTAGCGGCAGATGAAGGGCTTGTCGTGCGTGTGTCGCTTCATGTGGGCCTGCATCGTGCTGCCCTGTCGGAACCGCTGGCCGCAGATCGGACACACGTTGGGCTTCTCTCCAGTGTGAATCCTTCGGTGCTGAGTTAGGGTTGCTGAGAGGGAGAACAGGCGAAACCCTTTAACTTTGATTCTTTACAGGAGAGAATGGTCTTTTTTTTATAAGCCAGTTCACACAGTAGAATCTGTTTGAGATAAACCCTGTTTAAGATAAGCTATGTCTTTCTATAAGCTATTACTATATCCGAGACACTTATTCTTTTTTCTTATTTTGCAATCACTAATTGATATAATCTTGGGATAGAATAAACTTTTAGGCTTCCCCCAAGAGGTTTATATTAAGCGGACTCCACTGTATGTGATAATGGTGCGCTGGGGCGGGATACTCTGTCACAGCAACAAAGCGTGTAGGGAAAACAATGGCCGCCATAGCAGGGCTTGGATCAGACGTCTTCTGGGTAGGACCCCAACAAAATGAAAAAAATAATGTAATCTTTAATGAGTTTCACTTTCCTTAGGTTTCCTGAAGAACCATGTACAGAGACAGGGGCACCATTATGATTTAAACCCCGACTCCCATTTTAATTTTTAGCATACTTGATGGGAACAAAAAGTGTTTCAATTACACTTTGATTTAACTGAACAACAGAGCTCACTGTTAATAGTTTTTCATAAGGCAAAAGAACACCTATGTCTGAATTCTACAAAATTCTAAACAAATAAACTAGATAATATACAACAAAATACAACTTCAATGTTATGGTAATGAATTCATAACTAGTAACATTTATTGATGTATGAAATAACCACAGAATCCTACTTTTTCTTCTCCTCTCCTAATTTGTTTTCTCACAAAATCAAGCTTGATTATCAAATTTGCACTTCTCTGCAAATCTCATTAAAATTGAGGCTACAAAATCTGTGTACTTACACTTGAGAGAAAAACTTTTGTTGCAGATGTCACAAGTGTAAGGCCTCTGACCAGTGTGGACGCGAGAGTGCACAACAAGAGTTGCCTTCTGTTTGAAAACCTTGGAGCAAATATCACAGTGGTACAGGGAACGAACTTGGTGATTAATTCTGGAAAGAGAGCAATGGATATATTCAACTTAATACACCATAGTGTTAAATAGACAAAAAACCGCATTACAAAATCTTAACATGAAGAATATGGTGCAAAAAGTAACTGATCTTGGACTAAAAATCATTGTCTCTCTTTTTGTATAATAGGCATTACTTTAAATCTCAGTCAAATTCTTTTGGACAGACATCACCTTACAGTAAGCATGTGAAGCAGTGAAAGCAAAAACCTCTGAGATATTCTGATACATCCATTGTATAAACAGTAATTCAGGTGCAAGGTTTTTCTATATCAAATTTATAACTATTTCTAAATGAAGCTCACCATAACAAATGGAAGGCATTTGGTAGCAAAACATTGCAACTGGAAAATCACGTCCATGAACACATTGTTTAAAAGAAACGTGTAAGAACTGCTCTATGCAAGCATCACAAAATCTGAGCAAAACAAAAGGCAAACCTGTGTTTTCTCAGCTCCCATAGGGTATTGAGCATCTCTCCACAAATTGTGCACTTGAATGGCTTTTCGCAGGTGTGCTGTTTTATGTGACGGTTCATCGCTCGTTTGTAATAGAATACCCTGGGAGATGGAAATATAAATCAATAATCATGGTTTTGAACTTGAGAAGAATGTTAACCCATTCACTTTTGTCTTTGATTATTTTTATATTCTTGAATGAGTACAGCAAAGTTTATACAGCTTCATATTAAGTTTCAAGGCCCTTAAAATCTCAACACTCTCATCAGATCCATTCATAGAATAAATGATTCATTCATATTTCTTTCATGTCCATAATTTTTTCAGAAGTGCAAAATGCTTCATTGACTGTAGTTTCATCCACAAAAAATCTGAAATATACTTTTAGTGCATAAGCATAGACAGCAATTTTTGTTTTGTTTTTACTAGCATTAAGAAAGTGTAAGTGGTAAACACTAAGTCTAAGATTAATAACATTCAACCCCAATGGTAAGTCAAGGGGTCTCTTCCGACCCCACTTTGCTAACAGTCCAAGTGGATATTTGAGGGATGCATAAAAAAAAAAATATATAAAAAAACCGACACACAAAAAGTGTCAAGGAATCATAGAAAACTAACTTTTTGCATGTGGAGCACTGGTATCTGGCCATGGCATTGTGCACACGCATGTGAGCTTTCATGGCAACCTTCTTGTGGTAGCGCTTGCTGCATACATCACACTCCCAAGGCATCTCACCAGGATGCACATCTTTGTGGTGCTGTATGAGCTCTCTGTTGCTTGAGAACTGTGCCAGGCATAGGGTGCAAGACTGAGAGCTGCTCACTACTTCTTCTCCTGATGCCGAGCTGGAAAGGTTCAGACAGAAAAGGTTATGGCTGATTTTTTTTTTACATTCAAACTTGGCAACTAAGCTTAATCATCAATAAGTATCAAATAATTTTACATTCTGCAATGTAGAGACAGAGTGGGGGCACCAAGTTTGTCTCAGCCAGTCACATTATACTGAAACCCACCCAACCAGCAAAGGACGAAGTTGAACAAATAGATCTGCCCAATCGCAGAAAGGGACCCAAAACCTCCCGAATAGAAGAAGCCCATCCAGCTAGCTTAAGCCATTTAGGAAAAATGTCTGTAAATATTTTGTTATTGTAAACAGATATGCCTAAAGTGGGGCTGGAAATTTGAAGAAATACAGTGTAATTATTGTTTGATTTTAGCAATAGATCTGCCTGGAAAGGTCGAAGCAGGGTGAATAAAGCAACAGATACTACATTGCTGATGATTGCATCAGGCAAAAGTGAAAAAGACCAAATGTCGATAGATTAATAGACAACAGTAACTTGATAATTCAGAGCATCTTCAATAATTTGAAAATTTTCACTTAAAATAATATCATTTTATATTCACTTTACCAAGTGATTTAGTACTTTAGGATATTTCAACATGGATAAAACAGAAGGAACATATTTTAAATCTATAAAAAAAAAAGATAATATAGATAAATTTCATTCAATGTATTGAGTGTACCAAATGTTTTTAGTATTTATGATGGAATTTGTCAGTGATTCAGTGAAATAAGGGTCTACAAGGATTACTTTTCTTGTACAACAATATTTCATTTTTATTTAGATTGAATTATTTCTAAATACTATAATGAAGCGATGTAAAGCATACGTACACACTCTGCTGCTGCATCTTGTGTGCAGCTTTGTGTCTCTCCAGGTCCTCCTGAGAAATAAACTCGCGGCCACAGTAACACTGGCAGATGGCGATCGTTGACACCGCCGTGTCCTCCACTGGCAGCATGGACTCCCCTCTGTATTGAAAACAGGACACGGATATTTATTATTAAAAACTAAGACCACTGATATTAAAAAAGAAAACATACAGCAACAAAATTAAGGAAAAGCAGAAACCAATAAAGTAAAACGACCCTCAAACCAAGTTGCCACATTTGCTTCAAATATGAAAGTACACTCAATTTTGCATCCTGTTTATGCTTAGGCCCAAGTATTAGGAAACTTAGTATAACATTCATCTACAAAAATTTTCAACAACAAAAAAAGAAGTGATCATTTACATGTCTCAACTTCAAACAATGACAGTCATGTGTTCTTTATTTTTACAGAGAACATTTTTACTTCCTTCATTCCATTTATCTTGTCACGCGAAATGACTAAATTAAAATATTTTAGATATCTCAAATAAAATGTAAAAACTAATATTTTTAGAAATAAAAAGAGGTGACTGTATTTTAATATGGGTACTTATTTTTCTAACATTTTCTTTCAATTAATTTTGTGAAATTTAGGAACATAAAAAGTTAGAATAGGCACATTTATTTATTTCATTTCTTGATTAACCCTACTAACCTCACATCACTGAGAGGAATCATGGTTCCATTTTCATCCACAATGTATGTTCCTGTATTTTGATCTGCTGATAACTCTAGCAAAGCTTTTCCAGCAGTGGTATTCTAAACAAAAAATGTACATTGTAAACAATTATGATTCTCTAAAAAATCCATT
This sequence comes from Elysia chlorotica, assembly GCA_003991915.1. Lineage (NCBI taxonomy): Eukaryota > Metazoa > Mollusca > Gastropoda > Plakobranchidae > Elysia > Elysia chlorotica. Next base: position 180,599 of record RQTK01000818.1, read on the forward strand.
GTTTTTTTTCCTAACCATCCACACTGTAAAAAGAAAGTAAAAATGTTACATAAATAGAAATCCATTACCTTTTAAAGTGTACGACAAAAGAGGAAGTTATTATTATACATTCAATTAAAATTTTTTTTAGAAAGAACTAGATTATTAAAGTCCATTGATTTCAAAATAAAAACCTGCATTTAGTAGTAGCTTGCTTCATATGTGTGTGTATTACTATTCATATTTATGCACCTGTTTTATGATCGACTGAGAATCTATTTAAAGCTTATTTAACTGCTTCATTGGGAAGACCATCATTGCAGTAGACACAGCTGACATTGATGCCTCTTACAGTGACCTTCAGTTCACTCTATTTCTTTTTTAACCGAGATCTCCATTCATAAATTTCTTTTTTCAATCTTTTAACAAGGGTTCACAACTCCAATTTGTACATAAATAAATGCAATTAGCTATGTTCCCTGGATATCAACTTATAACGCACTGTCTGTTTGTCAATATTCAATCTTTTTTTTTCATCCGTAAAACCTCCTTTCATTAATATTTTTTTTAACCTGAGTAAGAAACTTAGATCTTTTTTGGTTTGTCCCCAGAATATAATTATTTATGCAGTGCCCTCAATACTGGTTTGTGATTCTCACCTCTTCCTCTTCCTGGGCTTGCCGCTGAGCTGCCAGGATTTCAGACACCTGAACAGTTCCTCCCTCCTTTTGAGCATTTGCCAGATTGAGCAAGGCATGGGCCGACTGAGCCTCAGACTGGCTTGCTGCTACCACTGTGATGTTACCACCGTCACCAGCTTCTTCTATGATGATGTCTTCTGCACGGAATATGTTAGCTTCATCTTTCCCATCGATTGTGTGGATTTCAGTTTGGTCAACAACCTGATTTGAAAACAAAATTTATCTCATTTTGTTTTGGCTTAATTTGGCCTTTTTGAAACATAGGATTATTTCAGGAAGATTCCTGGAGAACAAGTTTACAAGTTAACAACTGTTTCATGTGAAACATACTCAACTTGAGAAAAAAAATTCAACAATTTCAAAATGATAGAAGCACTGATCCGTATTAGTACTATTACCATCTCATTGGGTCTGAAATTTACTTGAGAACGTAATAATATTAATTTTTTTTTTATTCTGAGTGTCACTCGTTAGGACTTTAAAAAAAAAATGCTAATAGTGTTACATTCACAATATTTATAATGAACAAAAAGACACTTTGTCCCACTTTCATGCACAAGTTTAATTATTTTATGCATGTCTGCCTCATGAGAACATGAAATTATATACTTAAAAAAAAAACAACAATTGAAATGTAGGCCTAAAGACTGACAATTTGGTTGATTTTGGGCCCTTTAAGTCGTGTTTAGAGGGGGTAGAAATCAAACATTGATTTAAAGATTTCGTTTTGAGATTCTACAAACCTGAATTCCCTGTTGAGCTAGCAAGCTCCCAAGATCCAACACCTGGGGTTCCTCAGTCTCTGGAACATTGAGGTAAATCACCTGAACCTCCCCGTCACCTGGCTCAATTTTTGGTTCCTTTGCTTCATCAAAAACTTGTTCAATGTGTACAGGTACCGTTTCCTGCTCTAGCTTGATTTCTAAACTTTGGGGCTGAAGTTCTAGTGGTAGTGGTTCTTGAACAATCTGAGAATGAGAACCATCCTGTGTGGGTCCAAAACTCAGTTGATTTTGCTCCATTTCCGCCATAAGGATGTTTTGTTATTCTTTAGGTTTTGGATACAGGAAAAAAAAATATGTTACAATTATTAATTGAAGTGAAACGTTCCAAGTGTAAGCAAAATAGCAAAGTATCATTGTTTTTAAAAATTAAACAGTATAGAGTTAAGGATTTTAATAGTCCTTTTTATACTTCTTTTCCCATTTCAGCTGAAACTTCACTGTTAAATGATCCTCAGTCTTTACATATATATTTTTAATGGTGAGGTTTTAGACTTTGTATGGGACATGGTAGCGTGCTACACTAGATCTTAACACCCATTAAAATAAGGGAATGCAAAACTTCTCTTGAGAGGGGTAGTCTAGAGTGCGTTTTGGGGGCTTCCATTCATTTTGTTTAAGTCACCAAGAGTAATAAGGGCAGATCGTCTATGAGTTTGTATCAAAAAGTCCTAAATAAAATGTGGACATCTTGAAGGAAAGTAGTTTTAAAGGTACGATACCTACAATTGAACCCCCAACACAGTCATTCATTACGAAAAAAAAATAACAAGATCACACTGACAATACACTTAGAGCAGAAATTGGAGGTGTTGCGTAGTGTGTTTGTAAAGTACCCATAAACCTGGGTATTGTGCTTTCTTTTAGTATTAATAATAATATCATTAATTTCTTTTAGAAAAGGGGTACGAATAGCCCTCAAAATTAGTTTTTACTGTCTCTTTAAGGTTTGTAATCCTTGATGTGACATCTAGACTTTTAATATTTGTTGATAAAAAATATATATTATTTGAAGTCTACAAAAAAGCTTAAAATCATTAAAGAAGTCTAAACAGTTCAACTGGAGACAAGTTTTAATAATTATAATCTAAAGAGATGATTGGATCAAATTGAAAATGTAGTTTCCACTTTCAGAACTTTATCTCATCAAAGAGGATCATGATAGTGTGTGGAGGATACAATTTTACATTGAGGGCTAGATAGATATTGATGTACAATTTTCTCTCTGGTGGATTTTCTATGTCCTGTAAAACAGTAGTTTTGAGCAATATAGCAGAGGCATAATGTGATGAGAGATCTCATGAATTACCCAACTGTTAGATCTAGGTGTGTGTGTGTGTGTCACTGTGTGTGTGAGAGAATGAGAGGGGGAGGGTTTGTTCTACAGTACTAGACTTTAAAATTATAATAACATGAGAGTCAAGTTAGCGATGAATCATTTAGTCTGTGGGATTATACTAGGCTATGCCAAGGGAGGGATATTGAGGCCTTGAACCAGGCAAAGTTTGTTTATAATCTGAGTGAAACTAAAAGAGTGACTGCTTGAACTGGTGACATTCCTATCCTTGCAAAACGACTGCCAACATGAAATCCATGACTGCCAACGACTGTACAATGAAATACCAAAGCTAGACCAGATTGAAATATCTTGGCACTAGATAACTTGTGTTCCACAGGTCTAAAAGAGTACAATTTCACACAAAAAAGCATGGCTGTAAAGTATGTTAAATCACTTACACTTTCTCGTCAACACATTTCAAGAACACGAACATTTTAGGGACGCCATTTTGTTGTGCTCCTTTCAATCCCCTCAAATCTTTGATCGGGGCGGTAGGAAGAAACGTAACTCTTTAGTCTATAGTAGCCGCCTTCAGGCCGTGCGAATTTATGCCCCATGTACATGATGTAGGCTCTACTGTGTGTTTGTCCCTTTCCCACATAAAAAGTAATAATAAGCCTCACATAGACATTGTGTATACATAGCCTGATCAATTCATTTTTTTTTTCAAAATTTTAAAGTCGAATAGGTTTTTTTTTAACTTTTCAATGAGGGCAAGAAACTTCAAAATCAACATCCATGACAAGGGAGAATAGGGGAGTGTGGGATGGGAGGTTTTTAATCTTTTTGTGGGAGTTTTGTTGTGTTTTGTGTGTGTGTGTGTGTGTTGTATTTTTTTTTTTTCGGGGGGGGGGGGGTGTACTCTAGTTCAGTATACATGTGATCTCAGTGCTTCCGCCATAACTATATGTTGTTCTCTGCATCCGCATAACTACACATGTGATTACCAAAGTCATTAATGTTTTGTTCTATAACCAGGTGGGATGTCTTTAGACAGTGTACATCGATTTGAACGTACGAGGCGTTTGTTTAGTGTTACGGCTGTGGCTTTCAGGAATAATCTTTTTATATTGTCTCTGGAAATGATGAGTCTGGTCGTCATGCAGGATTAGCCCGATATGCAATTACGTTTTTGTTTTTGTTTATTTGTAAATTTCTTGTTGGGTTAAATGTTTATATAGGCCTTTTAAACTGTTTAAAATACAAACACTTTTTTGTTGGTTGTGTTTTTATGGGTAAAACAACAATAAAGAATTAATAGAACAGATTGGTAATACATTTTTTTAATCAAAAGTCATCTTCGTGTAATCAACTGTAGGCCTATACAACTCTTTTAAAATTCGATGGTTTAATTGAAACTACTTTTTAAATTAGAAAACAAGTGATGGAAAGAATCTATAACAATAACCACTGCTTAGTTTTTAGTCGCCTATTTTTCACTAAGATTTTTTGTCAGGGATTGTGGTTTAAAACAAAATTGCTCCACTTTGTTAAAAGACGTGAATTTGGTTTAACGAACTTTCATTTTGTAATACAATTATAACATTTTTTTACAGTTATGCGCTCGTTTCGTGCCCTGAATGTTAACACTAATAAGCATACCCTCTCTTCTCTGGGCGGTATTACTAGTCTTGATATAGTAACCCTTCACATTTTAAACTTAAAATCATATTTCACGAAGTGAAGTCACAGCGTGTAAAATCGCATTCTTTATTAATGGTTAAGACACCGACTTAGACTCGAACCTAGTTCCGACCTTTACTTAACTAAATGGGTAGGCAACTGAGCTACTGGTGCTCCCAAGTAACTACCTGTAGTCCAGGCCAACATTAACGGTTTCAGCACCTCACGGAACGTAGTGTCGCAACACAGCGGTTTCTGTAATTTATACCACACAATACGCTATAGTATGGGGGACTTACGATTTAGTGAGTTTTAAAAGAAACGACTCACATTGATGTTGATTCGGGGAACTAGCGTGACGCGCGCTCACTCTATTTATTTATTGAAAATAAGGCCCATTGAGATGCTGGAGCAATCTTCAGGTTTTAAAAGGTTTTAAAAGGTTAGCAGCATTCTAGTTTATCTCGACTCGTGAAACACCTCACTATTTCAAACTCTCTAATAATACTATGGTGAAACTCTGTATTAATTTAACGTCTCTTGGGTACCCAAGAAGGAACCTATACGATGCTAACGTCTGACATTTATAACAATTGATTCACTGAGACCGTGCAGGAATAGCAGGACTCCCGTTTCAGCCGATACTTACCCCAATCCAACAAGTAGATGGCATATTCGGAAACTTTTATAGGTTACAAATATGGTTCCTATAAGGCGGCGGGAGTCAAGACTTAAGTCTGGCATTTCTTAAATGCTGCCAGAGAGGGAGGGAGAGAGAGAGAGAGAGAGAGAGAGAGAGAGAGAGAGAGAGAGAGAGAGAGAGAGAGAGAGAGAGAACGAGGATTCCAAGACTTTCAGGCTACCTCACTTTATCACATTATAGTATACATTTAGTCTATGCATTGCTACATTGGTTCATCAGTAGAAAAAAAATAGCTTGATGGGCAAAATAACCCTTTCAGTCTTTGTTCAGAGAAGCGAAGTTCTCTCGCAGTTAAACACCTCCTATGTCTTTAGGAAAGTTCTATACAGTGTCAGACTGACAGGACGCCATAGGGAGATACACGGGGTTTGGTCGGTACTATACTCACACCGACCAAATCTATAAGAAACCCCCCGCCCCCACCCCCAACCAAAAAACAAACAACAACAAGAAAAAACAAAAAACGCAGCTTCCAAAGCGGAGTTGAAAGCACGAACCTCCTGCGTCGGAAGCTAATGTTCTATCCCAGGGCTATCGCGCCCTACCCTTACCCCTTTTCATAAATTATATTGATCAGCATCCTCGCGCTCTACCAATTGAACTACTATCCCTCACCCCACCAAGCTACGCCGTACCAATGTTAAAGCTCATTTCTCCGATGACACACATTCTTTGCTCACATTTTCAGTTTATGGACACACACACAACTAGAACAATGCAAATTAATTTCCTTGTTTCAAGCTATGGGTAGCAAAGAGTTTGACGTAGTTTTTCTAAGTTTTACCAAAGGTGGGGAAAGAGAAAGAACCACATGTACATGTAATTGGTTAAAAAAACTGGTACCCCATCCGTTCTCCTATTAGTAATAGTGCCTTATTTCTTACATGTATTTCCGTTGAGTATGTTTATACCTTCCAAAATAAAATGTTTGAATATAACCTCTATAACCGACAATCTGAAGGATAAAAAGCATAATGAAATGTCTTACCATCGTTCACAACTTTATATACTATGGGTGACATTGGTTGCGCTACTACGCCACCATGTAACGGGATGAGTAGTGTTCACAAAATCAGCTGTTTGCGGCGACGGACTTAGATTCTAGAACATTAGAGAGAAGGGGTGAGTAATGTTAATTATGTGAACTAAAGTCTAGAAGGTTCTGGCTTTGTGCTTTATGTCGTGTTGTAATATCTCTTACCAGTGAACGCTGTTTATTTGCTGTTGGTTAGATCCATTTTATATGCACATTGATTGTTGAGTTGGTTTTTAACGTCCAGAGTCAGCATTATAATAGGCTGTATTGTGGACGGACCCCAAGACTGGCGTCTGACAATTTCATATACTGTCACAGACGAGACAGGGCTGGGATACTATGACTCTTGTCTCAGCCAGTCACATTAAACTGACACCTGCCCAACCAGTAGGGGGCGAAATCGATCAGGGCTCGAATCACGGACCTCCTGCGTCGGAAACCAGGGCTACCTCGCCCCCCCCCCTCTCTCTAGATAGATTGTATTGATTCGGATCTAGACAGGGTGTTTATTGGTTAAGTTAAATTGTTATGTTTATACAAAAGGTTTCAAGCATTTATTATTTCGTTAATCATGTTGACAAGATAGTGTGTCCGAATCACTGTGAATAATTATATTTCAACAAATTGGTCTGTAGAAGGCGCTGACTTTATCAAATCAATACAACAGGTGGTAAGTAAAATGGTGTCATAAACTAAAATCCCACACTTAGGGTACTTTAAAATTAAAAACAACTTTAGCCTGGGGTTCAAGCGTGCTGCACCGTTGTGCTTACCACCCATAGAGATACTTCAGAAAATATTGGGTTAGATAGCAGAACGCCATATTCCGTTTGGTAATATAGGTTACAAATTGCAATAATGTAGTATTCTCACCTATCTGCCGCTGTGTACCGTTTCTGTAGGTATACATGTATATGATTATTTTTTTTTGCAATTGATGAGCATACTTATTAATACTAATTAAAAAAGTAATGTTTGAATCTGGTATAATCGTTTGCTTAAAAAAATCTCATTTGTTCACACGAATCTGCAAATTAATTTTTAGAAATTCTCCATAAAAATAAATACAGCTTGCTTCAATTTTTATGTCATCAATTCCTCAACAGCATCTTAAGTTTACAATATTGAGATAAAACTTTCGCTGCTGAAATGGTAACCTTTAAAAATATGCCACTTTTGTAATTTTATGATACACTGTCAGTCACGTAGCTCAATTATTTTCTATTTGCATCAGTCCATCACATGCAGCTAAGACAGCATTCTTCCAAAAGAGCACTTGTCGTATGTGACAGCTGCATGAGAGCCTTTGTACATATCACAGCACTAACATGAAACTTGGGTTTTCTTGGACCAGGCGTCATTTCGTATCAACCATTAATTTAAAACTGTCAACATTTATTTCTAGAGAGTGCAGCGAAAAGCATTGCCAAAGTTGAAATAAGAAGACAGTATATTTAGTCTTCGATAGTAGTGCATGAACAAGTTCAAAAAGATGTTCACAAACAGAGGGATTTGTCATTACGTGTATAGCACCAACTTTGATGACCAGTCAAGCCAAACTCTAGCTTACTAGTGTTACTGTAATGATCGATCTGGCGCTAGGGCTGATTGGCTGTCCATCTTAGATCCTGACATGACAGACGATAATTGGATAAAAAGAAGTAGCTTGGGCAAAAGCCTACCATATAAGCCTGTGCTACTTCCAGATGCTGGGCCTACTATGATCACGGCGCTACAAAACGCACTATTTTGTGCATTTTAGTTGAGCAGCAGTCCGCCGGCTGCAGGGTCATAAATCGCCTCCCAAGGGACACCCGTCACTCGGGAAGCTTGATGGGCAAAATAACCCTTGCAGTCTTTGTTCAGAGCAGTCTTTGTTCTCTCGCAGTTTAACGTCTCCTATGTCTTAAATAAAGTTCTATACAGTGACAGACTGACAGGACGCCAGAGGGGGAGATACACGTGGCTTGACCGCTACTATACTCACACCGACCAAATCTATACCCCCCGCCCCCACCCCCAACCAAAAACAAAACAAAACAAAAAAACAACAACAAACAAAAAACGCCGGCGGCTTCCAAAGCGGAGTTCGAAGCACGAACCTCCTGCGTCGGAAGCAGATGTTCTACCCCAGAGCTATCATGCACTACCCCCAACCTTTTCATTTATTGATCAGCATCCTACCAATTGAACTACTATCCCTCAGCACACCCAGCTACGCCGTGCCAATGTTAAAGCTCATTTCTCCGATGACACACGTTCTTTGCTCACATTTTCAGTTTATAGACACACACAACTAGAACAATGCAAATTAATTTCCTTGTTTCAAGCTATGGGTAGCAAACAGTTTGATGTAGCTTTTCTAAATGTTTTAAAAAGTGGAGAAAGAACTATATGTACATGTATTTGGTTAAAAAAAAAACTGGTACCCCACCCGTCTCCTATTAGTAATAGTGCCTTATTTCTTACAAGTATTTGCACAACACACATCTGTTGCGTTGAGTGTGTTTATACCTTCCAAAATAAAATGTTTGAATGTAACCCCTTCTACCGTCAATCCGAAGTATAAGAAACATAATAAAATGACTTACCGTCGTTCACAACTTTATATACTATGGGTGGTGTGGCATTGTTTGCGCTACTACACTAGCATGTAACGGGGTGAGAAGTATTCACACAATCAGCTGTATGCGGCGACGGGCTTAGATTTAGATTCTAGAAAATTCGAGAATATACTCGAAGTCGGTTCAGCCTTGGAAGAGAAGGGGTGAGTAATGTTAATTATGAGAGCTAGAGTCTAGAAGGTTCTGGTGTGTTTATATTAATTTTTGTACGCTTTAAGCTCGCGTTGTAATATCTTGTCCAAGTGAACGCTGTTAATTTGCTGTTGCTTAGATCCATTATAGATGCAGATAGATTGTTGAGTTGGTTTTTAACGTACAGCGTCGGTATTATATAGGCTATATTATTGTGGCTTGGGTCCTGGTATCTGATAATTTTATTTGCTGCCACACACGAGACACGGCGAGGATACCATGACTCCTGTCTCAGCCGGTCACATTAAACTGACACCGACCCAACCAGTAGGGGCGAAATCGTCAGGGCTCGAATCACGGACCTTCGGCATCGGAAACCAGGGCTACCTCGCCCCCCTCTAGATAGATTGTATTGACTCGGATCTAGACATAGTGTTTATTAGTTAAGTTAAAATGTTTTGTTTATACAAAAGATTTCTAGCATTTATTACTTGTTAATCATGTTGACAAGATAGTGTGTTTGAGTCAGTGTGAATCATATTCAACAAATTGGTATATAGCAGGGACCCACTTTATCGAACTAACGCCACAGGTGGTGAGTAAATCGGTGTCATAAACTAAAACCCCAGACTAAGGGTATTTTCAAATAAAAAAAAACAACTTAAGCCTGGTGCTTGCTCCACTGATGTGGTAACCACCCACAGAGATACTTCAGAAAATAATGTCTTAGATAGCAGAAAGTCATAAATTAGTCCGTTTGGTAATATAGGTTACAAATTCTAATGTAAAAGTTCTAGTGCCTGTAGTATTCTCACCACCGTGACACTGTGTGTCGATTCTGAAAGTATATAATATTATGATTTTTGTCTTTGCAATTGATGAGCATACTGTATTACTAGTACTAATTAAAAATATGTTTGAATCTGGTACAATCGTTTACTTTAACAAAAATCTGCTTCTTTGATCACATGAATCTACAAAATGTTTTTTTTTTTTTTTAAAGAAATTCTCCATAAAAATAAATACAGCCTCCTTCTAATTTAATGCCATCAATTACTCAAAACCATCTTAAGTTTACAATATTGAGATAAAACTTTCGCTGCTGAAATGGCAACCTTTAAAAATATGCCAATTTTGTAGTATTATGATATACTGTCGGTCACGTAGCTCAATTATTTTCTATTTGCCACAGCCCATAACATGCAGCTAAGACAGCATTCTTTCAAAAGAGCATTTGCCGTATGTGACAGCTGCATGAGAGCCTTTGTACATATCACAGCACTAACATGAAACTTGGGTTTTCTTGGACCAGGCGTCATTTCGTATCAACCATTAATTTAAAACTCTTAACACTTATTTCTAAAGAGTGCAGCGAAAAGCATTGCCAAAGTTGAAACTAAGAAGACAGTATATTTAGTCTTCCCTACTACTAGTAGTAGTACATGAACAAATTAAAAAAGATGTTATCAATGCGTCTATAGCACCAACTTTGAAGACCAGTCAAGCCAAACTTTAGCTTACTAGTGTTACTGTAATGATCGATCTGGCGCTAGAGCTGATTGGCTGTCCATCTTAGATCCTGACATGACAGTCAATAATTGGATAAAAAGAAGTAGCTTGGGCAAAAGCCTACCATGTAAGCCTGTGTTACTTCCAGAATGATGCTGTGCGTACTATGATGTACGTTCAGCCTTAAACTCAACAATCAAACTACTATTCGTTGTCAAATTTCCTTTGAACCATACTTCATAGCAAGATTTCTTGGTTTTCGACAAAAACAACCAGAATATCAAAACAAAGATTGAGAATATGGATAAGAAGTATTATTTTTCTTGTTTTCATGTATAATACAAAATAATCTGATACATGAATAAAACATCAACATAAAAAACATAAAAAAGCACAAAAAACACTGTGACTGAAATAAATATATGTTTACAAAATCAAATAAAACATCAAGATCAGATCAAGATTGTTATCCAGCCCTACAGCTTCTTTGATGGCAATGAATTAAGAAATGTGTTTTCAAATCTAACTTAAATGAAGAAAACAATGTCAAAACATGTGCTCTATTTTGGTGTACTTTAAGTCAGGCAATAAGGAAAAAAAAAATAAAAGTAGATTGTGCGATGTACAAGAAATGGAACCATAAGCTTACAACTTTGCTTTTCCTTCATATCTTTTAAACATTGAATGATTATCCAAAACTTTGAGATTTAAATTGAGCCAAAGGTTACTCAAAAAGAAAAGGGGATAGGCAAAAAAATGAAGGGATATAAGCTTGTTATTTTTGTTTGTAGAGAGGATATGAGAATTATTGAACTTCTGCTTACAACAAGGGAAGTAAAACAAGAACGTAAAGATTCAGGTCATCAAATTGGATTTCGAGAAAAAGAACAACCTCTTTCTTAAAAATTCTAAGGTCAAGGTCAAAGTATAATTTGGAAGAAGAAATTGGTGTGATTATCTTTTAGATAGAAAAAAGACTATTATGAGACATTAATTATTTACTTTAAATCACCAAAATGTAACAGCTTATAGTTTGCCTTTGGTCCCATTTCTGCACTAGCAATAAGTTAGAGGGTTTACACAGTAAGGATCATGCTCAGGAATCTAAAATCAAAAGCAATGTCAAAATTTATAAGAGGAAACGAGGTGATAACTTGCACACAGAAAAAAAGATAAGGTAAGGGGTGCATGCACGTTTTGTATATAGAATGTCATATAAGGTTAAAAAACGCAACTGGTAAGCCCTGTCTATGTTTTAGTGCTAAATACAATGACTCGATAAAGGTAAGACAATATCAATGCTAAACACATGACCACTAACTTGAGTAAAAGACAGGAAGTAAAGCACATGAAGGTTCACACATATGTACTATGTAAGCCTTTATGCGAATCGTAATTTACATATACATAGGTGTATGCATTATAAACAAATATTGCAATACAGAATGTTTTTCTTACAAAACCGCACATTTATGAGCAATCAGGATATTTAAAAAATTGATAAAAATACCATTGAAATATCAATGCATAAGGACTGTAATTGATTTTTAAAAAAGCAGCTTGATAACAATGATAGTGATAGTGAAATTCTTGGTCAGAGAAGTGTTTGAGTGAACTTGTGAGACACAATTTACTATACACAATGAGAACATGAGCCTTTTCCATCTTCACTGCCATGCTATAAAATTTAAATCAGTATTTAGGATTTGGTTTATTTAACCACAAAAGAAAAATGATGAGAAAGGCAAGTGGAATTATATGAGCAAAGTTGACATAAAAATGCTTGAAATCTAAACATTCTATATGGCATCTTAAATGATTAAACTCGTTCCATTGACTGGACTAAGATAGGGAAAACCACACCATTGTCCACGATGACCTATTCAACATTATTTTATACCTGCTCTCTCTCAAAGATAAAAAGTTCAAATGCTATTAAGCATTAAAAAAAAAAGCTTGAATGTTTGATGTCTGTAAGAGGTTGCATTTTTTTAAAACATAAAAATAAGATACGTTTTGGGAGTTGTAAGTGGCGTGTATAAGTTCAAATTGTAACTATATGGTTTTGTAGAAAAAAAAACTCAACAATTATTAAACATTAATTTCCATTTGCTTTTAACCCTGGGATCATTTAGATGAAGCATTCAAAGATACAGTCTCATAACATACTGAAAAAAAACAACATTACAGCATTCAGGTTTGATGCTTTTTTAAAAATTCTGGACTTCCAAAATCCTATATGTAAAGAAAATATACTAAAAAATGTGTGTGTCTCAGCTCCAGCTTCTGAAGTCATTTTTGTAATTGTTAACTTACAAACATTACAAACAAGCAAAAATGAATTTTAAGTTGGTACCATTCTTTAATGAAAAGACAATAGATTATGCAGCGCTTGATCAGTATCGAGACATTTGTTATTCCTGTTATCTTTGGCACATTATGGGCAGCCTTTCAGATCTCCCTCACTGTTGTTGACATCAAAATATTTTTCTCGACGATCTTGCACGTTTAAAATTTCTTCACTGAATAAAAACAAAGTTTGTTAGACAGGTTATTTCCCTGACTAAAAAATAGCATTTATAAGCAGAAGGAGACCAGACACAAACAGTCTTAGCCGAGAAAAAAACAAAACCAACCCTGATCAATGATCTTTTTAATCAAAGCAACTGATAACAGAAAGAAATCGTGGGCCATGATCATCAAGATACAGATCTGCCACATAAAGAAGAAGTCCAAAACATATATTGCTTTTGCACAAAAGCCTTTTAAATGATTTATGAGTTGCAATGTATAGTAATCTTGAATTTTTTTTTCAAATGAACAGTCCTCTCCATTCACAATCTCTGACAAAATACCAAAGACAAGCATACCATTCTCCCAAAGCTAATGGGTAAAATGCAATGGTACGAGTTCAAATTGCCAATGTTCCCCATCTTGTAAGATTTAGTCATAATCAAATTGATTCAGAATAAAACAAATCTGAATTTTGTCAAATACTGCCTTTTCGACAAAAACATGCTTAACATTTATATGTGTTCATGATCAAGCCAATCTGCAACTCTTTCACAAAAGGGCATAGTTTCAAAACAAGGAATTCAGTTGAGCATTAGGGTTTTGAGGTATATGCCATTCAAACATACGTTTGTAAGGAATTGGTGGAAAGATGAGAAGGTATTTATGAGCAACAAAAAAAAAAATTTACTTAAAGATCTGATATAAGGTACAGCAGCTGCTACACTACATACACCCACTCTCAACTGGCTATGAGAAAATGCAACATGTATTATGATTGATTTAAGAGTTAATGTATTAATTGGTTGATGTTATTACAGCATTTCAGGCTGTTCGAAGCACGAAGGTCACATCAAAGTGATACTGGTTCTATGGCAACAAGAGGCATTGTGGATACAGCGATCAAGCAACAAATAAAAAAAATAGTAATTTACAAAAACTTTATGCACAAATATTTGTGGCATACTGCCAACATTGTAAAGTATACTAGAAAAGCACAAGTACAAGTTTTCTTAAATATCTGCATCAAGAAAAAGCATTCACATAACATTGATTTTAGAAAAATTAGAAACAGAATCTAGCTGCATTCGTGTATCAATAACATTCATTGTCATATTGGTGTTCTGCTTTACTTGAACAACCCCTGAAGCTAAGACATATCTATTAGGAACCATATTTGGCTTTTAAAAAATAATTGAAAAAATGTACTTGTTTTCACATTCTTTTCAATAGATGATGTACAATTACATTTAGGTTAAACATTTTCAAAACAATTAAAAAAAAAAAAAAAGAGGAAAAAGAACAACCAAAAACAAAAAAAAAACAAAGACAAATGACAAAATTAAACATTTCCATGCATGTATGGGCATGCATCATGTAACACTTCAGCTCTTACCATTCTCTATAATTTAGGCCAATAATTTTTTTTTAATGAGATAGGAAAACAAAGTGGAAATAATTTGCATATTACAATTATATTTTTGATTGATTTTATCTCCATAATTATTACTGTTGCTGCTGCTTTCTTCAAAGAAATGCAAACTAAATGTAGTTTTAAGGGAATCTTGTTTTGAGGCCAATGTTCTCAAGAGAGAGTTAGGAGTTAAAGTACATGTTCCGAGCTAGCTTGAAGAAAAGGAAACAAATTATTCTGCATTCTGAAATGTAGTTATAAAATATCAGAAAATAATGATTTGTCTAAAAATAAATTTGAGACAGAATTTAAAAAAAAACTTGACTTTGTGTAACAGTATCGGTATGCCCCTAAAAAAAACAAAACCCCAATATAACTGTATTCCTCAAAGTTTAGATAAGGTGTATGAGTTTACTAAGCAAAAATCTTGATAGCAATTTCTATAGCACATTTGAATAGCTGTCATTTCTATGGTTTCTACATCAAAACCACGTCTTTCACCTGTCTACATCAGGTAAAAATAATTTCATCTGATTTGTACAGCAGCAAATTTCTGACAGAAATCAAGTAAATATTGTTCTGTCATCACCAAAGATAATTCATTGTATCAGATATAATATTCATACAAAAATGATATGAGCTGATACTGATAAATTAAAAGACAGACAAAATGGACAACACAAAGTTTACAGAGTAAAATAAATGTACAGCATGAGCTAATAATGCGCAATTCTTCATTAATGCATATATACAGAAAGTTGTGTACACAGGCAGGCCTAACAAAAATGTGTACAATATTCAATCAAATAAAAAGTATTTTCATCAATTAACTTTGGCAAAAAAGCACCATGTTTAATGTCTCTTGATTCTACTTTCAAACTTCATTGCTAAAACATTGATCAAAATCATTCAATCTCATTCAAGAATTCAGTATTCATCCTGAAACTCAAAGTTTGTAAAAAAACAATAAAAAAGAAAATTATTATCTATGAGTCACAAAGAGAATGTGATGTGTTTCATAGGACCTAAATGCTTATCAAAAAATGACAAAAGATGTCATATAAACTACAAAATTAGTTATTTATAAACACTTTTCTCTAAAGAAAGCATTTCTTATGAGTGCATAATGCAGGTCTGGTGCATTATCTTTGTATTAGGTCGTCACATGGTTTCCTTTGTGCATCCAATGAAATATCAGCTCCCCTCACAGCCTTGTTTGATTATTCAAAAAGTCTTTCATTCAAAGGGTGACAGTTTTTCTCCATGGCAAAATGAAAAGCTTATGTGTCAGGATTTTCCGCAGAAAGCCTCTGCTTTTCACTTCATGAAAGTCTAGTAACATCAGAGACTAAATTGAAACACTAAAATGGGAAGTTGCACTTCATCTAACACCCCCGTATCCCAAATGATACAAACAAAACAAATGCAACAACCCAGGTAGGTATTATACCTTACAAATAAAGGTGGAGAATACTTTTCAGTTGTATAACCTATTGGTAGCTTTTTAACTATGTGTCCTCAAAACTCTGATTTTATCTGGCTTAGATGGGTTATTAAAATGAATGATTATAAATTGAATGTAAATGTGTGAAAACCATATGATTTGAAGCATGTAGATATACACCAAGAGTAACAAGTAAAACCTTTTTATCTTAATTCTTTTATAAATAATACAATCAAATCTAGCAACCCACATAGCTGGGATATTTCAGATTTATTTATCAGGTCCTTCCCCTCCAGTCGTTGTCAGATTAAAAAGAATGTGCCTACTATGTAAATTAAAGAGTTAGTAAATGTTGATGTTAAAACACACAAATATTAAAAGAATATTTATACCATTGAACCCCATTCTAGATTAAAAGTCTATAAAAGATATATGACCCCAGCTACGTCCATCCATTGTTACAATTTACACCTGAACAAAGGTTGATTTTCTCCTTATTAAATCCAGAATTGCAGAATATTTCGAATTGCAAAATCTTAGAAATAAGAGTTAAAAGAGAATTGACTAGTTTCACTTTTTCCAGAAGGGCAAGAACAAAACACAAAGTAATAATAACAGATGCTTCAAAGATAATTCCCATCCAGATTCAGGCCTCTTCAGAATATCATAACAGAAACGCACAAGATATTTGATTATCATGAAACCTATAAGGATGCCAACTTTTTAGGTAAAATGTTTCCTGATAAGATTAAGAGTACCTAATCCAAGTAAGACTGTTCACCTTAAAAAATGTAACTGTTGACCAACGAATCCACTGTTTATTTGGACTCTAGTATAGTCTTTGAAAGGCTGCAAATTCAATGTTACAGCCCCACATAAATCAAGTTAAGTATGTAAAAACTTGAGTAACAAGGCTGATGACATTCACGCCCTCAGCTGAAATATTTGTTCACTGTAGATATTTCACACACTACCCACTGGTTCATAGTATTTTCTTTGAAGCTTAGCTACAAAGCTACCAATATCCCTTTCCCCCCTTTTACTGAATTTCAAGTTCAGTAAAACTGAGAGGATAGGTAGACATTGGCAGTCTCAGCTCAAATGTTTTTTCACTGTAGATAGTGCAGCTTTACAAATTTTCCACACACAGCCCACTGGATCATAGTATTTTCTTTAACAGGCTGCAAAGCTACATAATTATATCCACTCCCTCCTTTCGCAGCATTTCTTGTCAAGTAAAAACTGAGTAGTAAGGTTAACATCGGCAACCCCGGCTCAAATGTTTGTCTCCTTGTTTCCGTCAGCGTCTGGGGCACTCGGACTGGTCGGAGTGGTGGCCGCACTGTTGCCGCCGTCTCCACAGCCACTGCCCCCTGAGGTGCTTTTCCGTGAGGAGTTTGTGCTGGTCCGTGGCAGGGTGTGGCTACCACTGCCCAAATTGTTGTTTGGCGTAAGGGCGATGCTGTTGGGGTGGTTGTTCCCGCCACCATTGGTGCCGTTATTATTAGGCGTTTGACGAGG
Source organism: Elysia chlorotica (assembly GCA_003991915.1). NCBI lineage: Eukaryota > Metazoa > Mollusca > Gastropoda > Plakobranchidae > Elysia > Elysia chlorotica. The sequence continues at coordinate 197,917 of RQTK01000818.1, forward strand.
CAGGGTGCCGTTCTGTTGACGCGAGGCATTGCTATGAATGGAAGGGAAATGGTAGTGATGGTGGTGTCTCGGAGAAGAGCCGTTGCTGCCATGCTCCTCACGCAGGCGAGCACAAAAGGCTGCCATGGCTTTCTGCAGGTACATGTAGTCCTCCTAGAGTGTGGAGAAAACAGAAAGTAAAGCAGATTAGTCTAGTCCGAAAGAGTAAAAAAATAAATAAAAATACTTAAATGTTTAATATTAAGAGAAAGACATCATTCCCTTTTTTGTCACAGTTTTTTTGGCCAATTTATTTCACACACAAAAAAAAAGATTAACACACACACAAATGCTATGTTTACCAACAGATCTTAAAGCAGTAGATAAGTGAATGATATTTACAGGTATCTTTTATAGAAGTTCCGCACTTCAATTTGTAGTAATTTTGTACTCGAGAAAAGTGATCGCTTGTTGAAGAAAGCCAAGAACTCTCATAATTTAACGTCAGTTAGTTTCCAAGAGAAAGACAGTTTAACGCGTGTGAAACCAAGGTGATGGAGTAGAAAAAGACATTTCTTATGTGAAAAAATTAGAGAAAATAAAAAGCAGAGGGAGACCACTCACAAAATACAAAGACAGTCCGAACAGTTACACAACGAAAAAAGAAACCTTAACTTTCAATGTTTTTAAAACAGCAGCTGATAACAGAAAGAAATGGAGGACCATGACGGTTGATGTCTTTAACACATATAGCAGAAGAAAAATAAGTTTCTTTACTGCAACAGGATCCCCGGGGAAGAAATTTAAGGACTTAGTCAGTAACATTATAATACTGCCACTGATCCGACCAATAGGGCATAAGGTAGCCTAATCAGGAATTGAACACACAACCTTCTGATTAGCGGCCATGTGCTGTGTCATTTGACTAGCTTGATGCCCCAGAACTCAAACACAGTAGCCTACCTGTGTTCCAATGATGCCTGGCCTCTTGTAGTGGTAAAGCTTGCACACTTCGTAGAAATCGCACGATTTTTCTGAGAGCATCTGACCCCTCAGTGTCCACAGGGCACAGAATGTTCCCGCTTCGACTCCGCCAAATCTGGACAAAGACACAGCAACGGAAAATTCATTATCAGCCAACAGGCAGAGAAATACTCTAAAGATTCTTAGATCAAATTTAAGATTTAATCTTAATGCAAGTATTTAACTACTGTCATAATTTACACATCAGTATTTTTTCGTAGGACAAAAATACTTGACAAAAAAAGGGACAGTACACAGATTTAGCCACTGACAAGTTGTAAAAAGAAAAGAGTGAGACGTGAATCAAAATTGAAGCAACAGGGTAAACGATTTAAAAAAACTGCTCATTTGGAGTCTCTTGTTAGGTTAACAAACTCTGGGTGTCTTTCTGTAGATTCCATTCTCAACCACATTGAATAATCTTTGTTTCTGAACTATTAGTTAAAAGATATCTCTTTCTTAATCTGGAGGCTCAAGATCCATCTGCGTCACAATGCTGAGATAAGAATGAAGCTAAAAATAAACAACTCTAATATCCAATTGTACTAAATCAGAATTTGAAGCAGTGAGAAGATTCTATATACAAAAAAAAAAAAACACCAAAAAAAAAAACACATTAAAGATCATAGAATCTCTTTCTGGAAAAAATAAAGAGAGAGAACATCCTTTTACGCATCAAAGTGAATACAGGACTCCTACCTGTCCATGACAACAATGGGCCCACACTCTATAGAGTTGATGTAGCTCTGAGCCAGCACGATGGGATCAAACACGGTGTGCAGCTCCACGCAGGAGGCTGGCCAGTTTTTTAGGCAGATGATACGGGTCATCAGAGTATAATCATACTGAAATGCAAGGTAAAAGCATTCTACCATTAGTCTGCTTACGACAAAGAAAAGACATACAACAAACATATATATAAACCTGTCTACAATATAGCCTACATAGTACTATTAATACTGAACAACTTAACTCACGCTTTATGAATCCTGGATTTCTCAAAAAATCCTATACAGACATGGATAAATAGCTTAAAATCAGACAGCGGACCTCGTATACGTCCATGGAACTGATCACTTGAGTTACCTGCCCTTTAACTGCATCACCACCTCAAAACTGTGCTATAAATATGCTATTAATAGAATTTTTTTTTTCTGTGTGAACAAAAGTTATGGGCAATGTCTAAAGGTACATACACTTTCATGTTCAAATAAAACAACATATTATTTTTAACACTACTTCTACTTCTTTCCTTACAACATGCATTTTCTTTTTGCATTTGCTCATAAGAGGCATTGCTATGAATGGAAGGGAAATGGTAGTGATGGTGGTGTCTCGGAGAAGAGCCGTTGCTGCCATGCTCCTCGCGCAGGCGAGCACAAAAGGCTGCCATGGCTTTCTGCAGGTACATGTAGTCCTCCTAGAGTGCGGAGAAAACAGAAAATAAAGCAGATTAGTCTAGTCCGAAAGAGTAAAAAAATAAATAAAAATACTTAAATGTTTAATATTAATAGAAAGACATCATTCCCTTTTTTGTCACAGTTTTTTTGGCCAATTTATTTCACACACAAAAAAAAAGATTAACACACACACAAATGCTATGTTTTTTCCAACAGATCTTAAAGTAGTAGATAAGTGACTGATATTAACAGGTATCTTTTACATAAGTTCCACACTTCAATTTGTTGTAATTTTGTACCCAAGCTAAAGGTAATCTCTTGTTGAAGAAAGCCAAGAACTCTCATAATTTAATGTCTCTTAGTTTCCAAGAGAAAGACAGTTTAACTCAGTGTGAAACCAAGGTGATGGAGTAGAAAAAGACATTTCTTATGTGAAAAAATTAGAGAGAATAAAATTCAGAGGGAGACCACTCACAAAATACAAAGACAGTCCGAACAGTTACACAACGAAAAAAGAAACCGTAACTTTCAATATTTTTATAAAAGCAACTGATAACAGAAAGAAATGGAGGACCGCGATGGTCGATGTCTTCGACATATATAGCAGAAGAAAAATAAGTTCCTTTACAGCGACAGGACCCCAGGAGAAGAAATTTAAGAACTTAGTCAGTAACATCATAATACTGCCACTAATCCGACCAATAGGGCATAAGGTAGCCTAATCAGGAATTGAACACACAACCTTCTGATTAGCGGCCATGTGCTGTGTCTTTTGACTAGCTTGATGCCCCAGAACTCAAACACAGTAGCCTACCTGTGTTCCAATAATGCCTGGCCTCTTGTAGTGGTAAAGTTTGCACACTTCGTAGAAATCGCACGATTTTTCTGAGAGCATCTGACCCCTCAGTGTCCACAGGGCACAGAATGTTCCCGCTTCGACTCCGCCAAATCTGGACAAAGACACAGCAACAGAAAATTCAACATCAGCCAACAGGCAGAAAAATATTCTAAAGATTCTTAGATCAACAAAAATTAAGATTTAATCTTAAGTATTTACCAACTGTTATTATTTACACATCAGTATTTTTTCGTAGGGCAAAAATACTTAACAAAAAGGGACAGTACGCAGATTTAGCCACTGACAAGTTGTAAAAAGAAAAGAATTTGATACAGAGAAGCAGGCCAACAACTATAGAGGCTTTAACAGACGGAGCTAGACCGAGGGACCAAATAATGATGATAGCAACTGAGGGAATAAGGTGAAAATAGGTTAGAAGGGACAGCCACAATTGTGGCTGTCCCTTCTAACCTAAAAAGCAAAGAGTGAGACTTGAATCAAAATGGAAGCAATTAGGGTAAACGATTTAAGAAAACTGCTCATTTGGAGTCTCTTGTTAGGTTAACAAACTCTGGATGTCTTTCTGTTGATTCCATTCTCAACCACATTGAATAATCTTTTTTTCTGTACTATTGGTTAAAAGATATCTCTGTCTTAATCTGGAGGCTCCAGATCCATCTCCGTCACAATGCTGAGATAAGAATGACCCTAAAAATAAACAACTCTACTCTAATATCCAATGGTATGAACTCAGAATTTAAAGCAGTGAGAAGATTCTATATCCACCCCCCCCCCCCAAAAAAAAAACAACAACAAACAAAACCCATTAAATATCATAAGAATCTCTTTCTAGAAAAATAAAGAAAGAGAAAATCTGTTTTCCCATCAAAGTGAATAGAGGACTCCTACCTGTCCATGACAACAATGGGCCCACACTCTATAGAGTTGATGTAGCTCTGAGCCAGCACGATGGGATCAAACACGGTGTGCAGCTCCACCCAGGAGGCTGGCCAGTTTTTCAGGCAGATGATACGGGTCATCAGAGTGTAATCATACTGAAATGCAAGGTAAAAGCATTCAACAATTTATCTGCATACCACATGTTTATATATAACTCATCTACAATATAGCCTACATAGTACTAATGCTGAACATTAAGCGAGCAAATTAACTCAACACATATCTTTAAAAAAAAAAGGTACTGAATGATACGTTTTATAAACCCTGGATTTCTCAAAGAATCCTATACAGACAAATAGCTTTAAATCAGACAGCGGACCTTGTATAGGTCAATGGAACTGATCAATTGAGCTACCTGCCCTTTAACTGCATCACCACCTCAAAACTGTGCTAAAAATATGCTATTAATAGAATTTTATTTTCTTTCTGTGTGAACTAATGTTATGGGCAAAGTCTAAAGGTACACACACTTTCCTGTTAAAAAAACAACTCAACATAATATTTTTAACACTTTTCTACTTTCCTTAAAACAAACAGGCTTTTACAAACGGTTGGAAAGTTAGCCTTTTTATATAAGCTTACTGAGTTGTATTCTCAATGCATTTTCTTTTTGCATTTGCTCATACAATGATTACGCTATCGCATAACATGCAAAAACATCCTTCCTTCCAAAAATACACCAGCAGGCCTTTAGAAGCACTGTCTCTGTGATCTGGGGCCATGTGCCCTTGACATGAAGGAAAGGAATTATCTGCAATAAGCCTGAAACATTCACGACAGCTGTGCTTCAACCTTCCTTTAAATCCTACAGCTTGGATGCGAAATGCACAACTTTCTAATATGATTGAATTTTTAACATTTTCCGATCAGCAAAAGATGATTCAAGGCCTTTTAAAAGAAATTCAATTGAACTGAACACATATTGTATACCATGCATATACAAAATCCCCAAAGTGCTCAAAAGTGAATGAAATATTAAACAGAAATCTTAAACTGACATTACCTGGATTGAATCTAGAATGAACTCCGAGATGCTAATCCCTCTCTCTTGCAAATCTTCTGAGGCCGGCTCATCTTTCATGACCAGACGAAAGTTGCCAGAGTCAACTTCAATACTGCTGCCTTTTGGTGGCCAGAATTCTTTGTACTCCTGAGAATGTAGTCAGACAAGAAACCCATATGTTATTTTCTAAAGCTTTGACTCATTCAAAAGTCTAATAGCACTGCCTAGGCATAAAAGTCTGTGGAAACTCTTAACACTGTATCACAACATGATGGGTTAGACTTCTACTTATGATAATTCAAAAGTTATATAAATAATTAAAATCCAATTCAACTGAAGATGTTTTCAAGAGACATGAGAGAGGAAGCAATTGACTTCACTTTGGTGTTGATAATATAATTTTACATTTTAAATGGTATACCATATGCAATGGTAGAAACATATCACTATGTTTTTTATACTTACAAATTTTGTTTTCTAATATAGACTTGTAAACATTTTATTACAACAAATCAAAAAATTCAATTCGAGCTAAACAAAATTATATTTATCCTCCCAAAAAAGGAATAATTTATTTCTATATTAATGAAAATAAAAAAAGCACATGTCCATTCATAAGAATATTTCTTTCCTAAACATTGTCACACTAACCTCTTTTAAAATTGATCAATGTAGAAAATTAATCTAAAGCAAAAGCCTACTGAAAAAAACAACAAAACGGACAGTAAGGTGAGCCAAGGAATAGTGCTACAAACAAGTTCTCTCACCAAATCATCAAAGTCTGAAAGAACTACGATAACTGGAGAATTTTTGTCCCACACCATCCTCCAGAAATCCTCCATTGTGTCTTCGGTAGGATGCTGAGTTACAATAAACTCTGACGACTTCTTGTAGCCCTGAAAAATTCAAATGCTTGGAATATTAGATAAAATTTTACTCATGTGAACCCCTTTAAAAAAAAAAAAAGTATAATAACTTCTTCCAAATTTAAGATATTTTCAAACTTTAATCACTATTCTAAAATTTGAGGCCTTTTAAGTGGTGAGAATATATCACAAAATATTAATATCTCCAAACCTTTAATTTTGTGGCCATGTATGACACACATAAAAATGTACCTTATCTAATGTATCTAACCTGCAAGAAGGTAGCGTTGATGTAGTCTGATCCGTCCACCCCTGGCCTGGCTGGCAGCAACACTCGCTTCATGTTCACTGGCAAGATGCTGCCCACCCGGTTCTTCTCCTGATTCACAGGCTTCAGAGCCGCAGACAGATCCATCTCGTTGGGTGTGTACTCCGTCACCAGCTAAAGGTACGCAAGGTACAGGTTAAAAAAAAAAACAGTTATGTAGTGAAAGAGGTATAGCTGTGAGGACATTAATTTTCTGTAGTGGCAAATATATTTTCAGATTTTGTTCCTTACTTGTTGGTTCGATGTGAGTAGTAGTTGTAGCTGAGTTGGTTTAACGTCCACGTCAGCGTGATATGGTCTATATTGTCGACAGGTCCCAAGACTTACTTTTATGTGCTGCCACACACAAGACAGAGCGGGGATACCATGACTCCTGTCTCAGCCGGTCACATTAAACTGACACCGGTTCAATGTCATTATAATGTGACTATCCTGGTGTCCCCTCTCTCTATCTCTCTCTGTGTATAGTAGCAAAAAAATCGTTCCCAACATAGAATAGAGCCTAACTGCTGATGTTAATAGTAGTTGTAGTTGGGTTGGTTTAATGTCCGACGTCAGCACTATATAGGCTATATTGTGGATGGGCCCCAAAACTGACATCTGACAATTTTATGTGCTGCTACACTTGAGACAGGGCGGGGTTACCATGACTCCTGTCTCAGCCGGTCACGTTAATTATTAAACTGACACTGACACAACCAGTAGGGGTCGAGATTGTCAAGGCTCGAACCACAACCTCTTGTATCGAAAGCTGATGTTCTACCCCAGGGCTTCCGTACCCCTCTGCTGATGTTGGACTTTAAAAAACTTACCAACCAAACAACTATAAGTAGAGTTGGCAATTTCAGGTATTTTTCAGTACTGTTAAAAGCAGGCTTTAAGTGTGAAAATGGTCAAAAAATGATTGCACTTTGGGGGATTAGAACACTTGACTTATAGATACTTCGGCACCAAATCACTTTGCCACCATTCAAAGAGAGTACGGTTTACACCATTAGACCACTATGCAAACAACGAACCTGGTATTGGCTGTCGAGCATGGAGCCCTTGGAGAGCTTGGTGAGGATGAGACTGTCGGACGGCTGCTCCAGCCGCTGCAGGTGATTCTCCATGTGGTCCTCCCGAACCTCATGGGACTGCGATGTCCGCCATTGAGCCGCTGTGAGCGGCTCGTGGGATTGAATACAGTTAACAGTGGCAAATATTTTTGTAAGATTTTGTCCCTTACTTGTTGGTTCGATGTCAGTTGTAGTTGTAGCTGAGTTGGTTTAACATCCAACGTCAGCGTTATATAGTCTATATTGTCGAAGGACCCCAAGACTTACGTCTGACAATTTTATGTGCTGCCACACACAAGACAGAGAAGGGCATACCATGACTCCTGTCTCAGCCGGTCACATTACACTGATTCGATGTCACTATAATGTGACTATCCTGGTGTCCCCTCTCTCTATCTCTCCCTGTATAGTAGCACATAAAATCGTCCCCAACATAGAATAGAGCCTAGCTGCTTATGTTAATAGTAGTTGTAGTTGGGTTGGTTTAATGTCCGGCGTCAGCAATATAGGCTATATTGTGGATGGGCCCCAAGACTGAAATCTGACAATTTTTTGTGCTGCTACACTTGAGACAGGGCGGGGATACCATGACTTCTGTCTCAGCCGGTCACATTAAACTGACATCGACCCAACCAGTAAGGGGGCGAGATTGTCAAGGCTCGAACCACAACCTCTTGCATCGAAAGCTGATGTTGTACCCCAGGGCTACCGTACCCCCCTGCTGATGTTGGACTTTAAGAAACTTACCAACCAAACAACTTAAAGTAGAGTTGACAATTTTAGATATTTTTCCGTAGTCTTAAAAGTAGGCTTTAAGTGTGAAAATGGCTGAAAAAGGATTGCACTTTGGGGGATTAGAACACTCGACTTATAGATGCTTTGGCACCAAATCGCCTTGCCATCATTCAAAGAGAGCACGGTTTACACCATTAGACCCCTACACAAACAACTAACCTGGTACTGGCTGTCAAGCATGGAGCCCTTGGAGAGCTTGGTGAGGATGAGACTGTCGGACGGCTGCTCCAGCCGCTGCAGGTGATTCTCCATGTGGTCCTCCCGAACCTCCGTGACTCCGTTGGCCAGGAGATACTCCTTGAGGACTTCGTGGATAAAAATGTACTGGTCCTGGACACGATAGAAAAAAGGATTACATGTGTTTGTGTACTAAACTAACAAAATGGGTTGAGTTGTTGTTCAGACTAGACCATGAAAAAACATTAGAAAAAGTTATGAAAATTGGGCTAAATTTAATCTGGAAGGGTGAAAAAATTAAACTATTTTTAAAGAAATATTAGAATTTGGCATATTATATTCCTAAGTCAGTATTGATGTATTTCTTGAGCCGCTGCCGCTGTAAATTAACTCATTTAGTAAATCTCTACACATTTATATCTAAGTTACAGATCTATTAGGATATACAAAGGAGTTACCACCTGATAACAATCATAATGGCAAAGATGATAACGTTTAAAGCACTTTGTAAGATCATGTAGAAAGAAAATCAGTTTTCAAAAGATGGATATTTTCCACAAACAAAAAAAAATGTTGAACAAAACATGCATTTTCCTATCTACTAACACTGAATTCGTTGATTTTCAAGCTTATTATATTTTACTTTCAACTTTTCCTGAACATTATGCAATTTAAGAACGTTCTAAAACACATGATAAAAAGTGTCAGGATTGTCAGGATGAAGTAAAAAAAAGCCCTCGAAATAAACGTATCAATAAGAGATCTGAGTGTTTAAGATTTTATCCTCCATGATGCACTGACCTCTGTTTGTACGAGGAAGTTTCTCTGTCTGCGTATGTGCTGGGTGAAGCCCGGAATGTTGATGGTCTGCTTGTCCTCTACCTGGGCTATCATGCTGTCAATCAGGATGTAGGTCCCTGTGCGTCCCACACCAGCACTTCATGGGACAACAAAGAAAAAAAAAGTATTCCTTGATTAGAAAGGCCTCTCTTAGTTTCCTAAAGAATTCTATAAGAAGATGGGGGCATCAGCTGTAACTTGAACCCTGGATCCCCCATTCTCAGCCCAGACCACTAACTGGCATCACTTCCAGGGCTCTCCATGTGGGACAGCAAAAATTAGTACAAATTTATTAGCACATTTGAGAGCTAATTGAAAGACTTACTTAAAAATTTTTTTCATTGCCACGGTTGAAAAATCTTCCAACCATATTGAAAATAGACCAAGTTTATTATGAACCGTTGCTGATCCAACATCTTTCAACTTTTTTTTGGCTTGGGTCTTACATTTTATTTTTATGTCTCTAACATGACGTTACAAATTCATGATCCCATCTCAAACTAATCCAGTAACACACCTGCAGTGAACAACGATGGGTCCATTCTCAGGCCCACTCTGAGCTGCCGATTTTTGCACAAAGGACAGGACGGGCAGAGAGTAGTCTGGCACACCATGATCCGGCCACTCTGTGTAGTGGTAGTGGTAGACTGTGCGCTCTGCCGATCCTTTCATGGAGTGCCGCTATGAACGAAAAAAAGTCTTTTAAATTCTTGTCTCTCGTAATTTATGTACCACTAAAAATCTAACAAAAAACATAAGTAGATTTTCCAATTCAACCAATATTTTCTCCAAATATGCTGAAAAGTGCTGCATGTTCCAGATCAAATGTAAAGTGCTACAATTTTATTTTTCCAGACAATTCACTCCAAGAAAAAAATGGTCAAAACCAATTTCTCTGCAGTTAACTGCTTTAAAGTGATTTGTTGCTTCAGAATTGTGACAATACATTGTTTTGTTAATGCAAAAGTATCACAGTCAGACAGAAGCTTAGCTACGTAGATGCTTCAAGCTATGGGTATTTTTTAATTAGAAAGGCAAGTGTTTCACTCAACAAATTCATAAGCATGCAAAGTTTTCATTAATGTTTGATATAAATACAATATTTCAATGACTCAGTAGAGGATGGGAATAAAACGGAATCTTCAATAAAAAAAAAAAAATAAAAATAATGATTTCCACTTGAAAATAAGACATATACAAATAAAACAACAAGAATATAGCAAAAAAACAAAAACCAACCAACAATAAATAGAAAATAAAAGAACAAAAAAGAACAAAAGCCCTTTCCATTACAGAAAAAAAGTTAAAAAAAAAAACAGAGCTTTAAAAATCTCATTTAACTGTCATGCAAAATTTTAGATCATAAACAATAATCATCATAATTATTTGAACTGAGAAAAGGAAGCAAGAATAAAATGTGGTCTATTGTAGAAAAAAAGAAAGTCCTTTACAAACAGACAAGTACCACCTAGAACACATTATAAAGTACTTGATCAAATATTGATAATGCTATGAATACCAACAGCTTTCATGCAATAATGGGGTTTCTTATGTATCTGAGACCTTGAACGCCTAGAATGAAGAAAACAATTGTAGCCTTCCTTCTAAAAATCATTGAATTTTAATTTCCTAACAAATTACATCTTTCCAATAACCCAACTGACATATTTGCTTGAGCAAATTCGAGATACATAATTCCCAGGAATTTGAAGAATCCAAAAACTTTGGTGAAATATTGAAAATGCATAGCATTATATATTATAACCAGAGCCAGAGGAAGTTGCTACCATTACAAATCAGTTTCTAAAAAGTTATCAATACGCTAAATCGGTGGCAAAACATAATAGGGACAATACAAAAATCTAAAAATTCCCAAGCTTCCAAAAAAAAAAAGAGGAAACCCCACAAAAAAAAAAAACAAACAACAAAAAAACTTAAAGACAACGCAAAGCATGAAGGATAAAAAAAAAATACAAATAAAATAGGTGAGGAGCTATAGCCAGGTCCAGTGCAGCCAGTATACCAGTACAAACATGCATACCTTTTTTACCTTCATATTGCGGAGAGAGAAGATGCGCACAGTATAATGCGCCCTCGGTACCGTTGTGATGAGCTTAACCTGCAGGTTGCCGTACATCTCCTGGCCGTCGCTGGGCCAGTACTGGTCACATTTTCTCTGTGTTACAGGGAGAGACAAACTTTTGCGTACAGGGCAGAGCACAACACACTAAACAAATCCAATATAACAATTCTGATCATGAAAAAAAAACCCACCTTGTTATTTCATTGAACATATTGCCCAATACTACATGAGGATCAAATTGAAATTTTGATCTTAATTAAGAAGAAAAGTCCCAGACTCATTAATAATCTGTTAAAAGAAATCACTGAACACCTTTTTTGATGCTTTGAGACAAAATTACAAGTAAAAGATTTCTCATTTACATAAGGTATGATAAGCTCGAGACTTTCTAAATATAAACTGGATCATGTTTAAAAAATTTTTTAAATAATTATTGTCATTCAATAAAAGGTATACAAAACACTAGTATTTTATGTTGATAACATCTTGATGATCCTTTGTAAATCACACAAAGGAAAACCATTTAATAATTGGCCATGTCTACTTACCCTCCCTTTCTCCATCAAGTTTGTGATCATCACAATGACGTTTGTATTTTGTTCCCACACCATCCGCCAAAAATCTGAGAATGTTTGGGGTAAGGGACCTTGCGTGGCAATGTAAGCCTTGGGCTTGTTGTAACCCTGCAAGGAGATAATTTGTAAAAACAGTGAGGGTTGAGAGCTTTTGTGTTTTATTTGGTTAAAAATGAAACCCTAGAGCAAAAACATAAACATTCAAGTCAGAGCTAGGATTGACCTATCTTAGAGAAAGTCTCTGTGGAATTATCTTTTTAGATTGACTACCTAGATATCATTTACTTAATCCATATGCACTCAAAGAACATGACTATACTAAAGCAATTAAAAAACCCCAGCAAACTATTATGGCATCAGAGACTAGATTTTTTGTAAGCTATGATGCTGTGTGCTGAAGACCCACTATAAATACCCACATATTAATATAGACACTATTTTTTTGCAATAAGTAAGTTACTCAAAATACTTACATCTACATAATTGGCATTTATATAGTCAGTTTGTCGCAAGCGACCCAACTCTGTTTTCAGCGTAACCCTAGAATGATCATCTGCGAAATATACATAATAGGGTAAAACATTGATTAAAGAAACAATACTTTTAATAATGTTTTTAAAAACTAAACAAATCAACTAATTGTACAGCAAATCAAGAAGAAAAGTCGTAAATTTTATTTTCCTTTGTGTTGTGTTATTTCATCGACATTTTGAATTTTTCAAATATCTCTATTGATTTATTTTTTATTATATAACTTTTAAAATATTACACAGAATCAGATAGTGAACAATCAATCTTTTACCATTTGATATATTAAAACAAGAAAACCTGACAATGCCACAGTTTTACTGGCAGCTATACAAATAATTATGATACGAAAGCCTGCAATAATAATTTCTTTACTAAAAATACATACTTACATGCCACAATGTTTATATATCTATTCTTATTTTTGTTGTCTGTCAAATTGGAGTGGTCATAAGAATACTTGTCACTTTGAGAAGATCGATTTATTTCCTGAAAAAATAAAAATAAGGGAAAAAAAAATAATAATAAAATAAAGGGTAGCATCATTATTTGTATTTGATAAACTTCGTATGTCTAATAGAAAAAAAAGATTCATAGGGACAATATTGTATTAACTTAATTTCTCCTTTTCAAAATACCCATTACTTCCTCCATATGCAAAGGAGTTTTGTTGTAATTTCAAATTATATATTCAACACACACATAAAAAAACAACCTACATCAAAATATAATCTAGGAGTCGTCATAATTTTACACTTAGAAAATAGCAACATAATCCAACATGGATGCGAACTCTCATAATCAACTTATCAAAATGTATGATCATTTTAATTGACATTGTTTTTTTCTCCTCTTGTTCTTGACTCATACATTGAATTTTCAAACCTCTAATTGATTTTGTCAATTTTAGGTCAGGTTAAGTGATCGATTCTCTACTTATATTGAAGCTTATTTTAAAAATGAACTCACATCAAATTCTTGAGAAAAGCCTATGTCGCTGTCACTGTGCATGCGCTCCACGTGAGGGAGAAATTCTGACACGTGAATGTCTGGGTAATGTTTTTCCTCTGAAATAAAAAAACCCAAAGATAAATAGAGAAACAACTGAAGAGTGTAGAAAAAAAAGATTAAATATCTACTGTTAAGGGTACAATAGAAGTCTTTTTCACCCAAATGCATGAGAAGTACTTCTAATGCGATATAAAAAGTAAAGAATTTAGGTAAATGATAATATTGTCTTTTAAAAAAAATCATTTTTTCTTTGTTTGTCATAAGGTGAATTTTGATAACTTGTTTTTCTTTGCTAAACATTTTTACTACTTTTTTTTATTTAAAGTAAACAATCTCAACCTAAATCCATGACACTTCAAGCGATTTTGAACACACACATGTTAATATAATCACAACCATATTGGGTTAAAAACAAAACAACAAAAAAACTTAAGAATTTGACGATGATATTGTTAAAAAAATCCAAACAAAACCCCTAGTACCACTGAGCTCCTCCGCTGGCAGAATGGGCTGCTGAACCGCCATGCCATTACTGGGCACGACAAAGTAGCGGTAAGTATCCTGGTAGCACTTTCTGCAGGTGTAAAATCTGAAGGGACAAAAAATAAAATAAAAAAATAAACCCCAACATGATCCACTTCCATTTTCTATATAAAACGTCAACAAAATGCTGGTGGTACAAGGACTACTTATAAAAAATACAACTACAAAAACACAATAGGAAAATAAATTGAACGAGTTTGATCACTGACAATTCAAAATACATAAACACTTCTCTAAATTTTAAAAGTCAACATAGGTTTCACAATCATGGACCTTTTAATTTTTAACTTATTGAAATATTAGATCTGTTACTTTCAACATATACTTTCCAACATAATAATTATGTTAAAAAATGATTCTAGCTTCACATTTTTTAAACTATATATCACCAAAAACAATGGCTTAATAAAAGGTTATTACCAAAAAACTGCTTAATGATCCCTGAACATACTAAAATAATTATTAAAAAAATATATAAAGAAAAAAGCATTAGGTCATTTATTAAATCAACTACAAAGATTCAACTTTTTCTATTTGAATATGAAAATGAAAAGATGAAAAAAGATGAGGGAGCTGGAACTCAAATCACTGACCTGTATCCAATGATGAGAGCAATGACGACCACCAACAAAGCCATTGTAAGCACAATGGTCACTACGATGCCTGCACCCAGCCCTGAATCGTCATGAGATTGGGCGTACGGTTCTGAAACACCAAGACACAGGACATTCATTTGAGTCTTAAAATAAAGATGGGTTCCAAAATCCATAATACACTGATTCTTTGACTAATATGGGTTGCAAAACACAAAAACATTGGTTCTGTGACTAACATGGGTTCCGAAAAATACATAATCAGTATTAGATCCAGATAAAGTTTAGAAACAGATAGTACCCGCTCGATCCATTTTCTGAAGCAGTCGAGATAAATTTACTTCTCAACACTTTTTATGAGACAGTTTTAACAAAATATATACCTTAACTCCTATAATGCAAGACATCAGTGACACTAGCAATTCAGAGAAGTGTTTTTGAAATGAGTCCTGCTTAACAAAACCTGTCCTTAGACCTCCTTTCAGTTCCACATTTATGACAAGTCAGAAACTAATACCAATTTCTAAATTGTACTCTAGCATTTTGTTAAGTACCAAGTCTATCTAGTTTGGTCTACAATGAAAGGGCATACAACTATCCTTGCATCCTTTAATAACAAAAAAACAAAACAAAAAAAACAAACTAACGCATTGTAGTACTGCAGTACATTGGCAAATAGAATATTAAAAAAACCCATTAATGCTATTAAAAAAATAGAAAAAAAAGGAATATGAAAGCAATATAAAGAAGTAGGTTTAATAGAGCACAACTGGTAAAGTCTATACCGGCTGTCCTGGAGTATTTCTTACCGCCCCCTTCACCTATCAATAATGGTAGTTTCTTTTGAAACACGTTTTACAGTTGAAACATCCCCCCATCTATGGTACTATGACAGATAGTTAAATTAGCCTCAATAACTTTTTTTTTACAGAAATATACTATTTCGCTGTATAATAAAGAATGGAAAATAAAATTAGTTCCTGGCTTAGAGTAGACTATTTCATTTGCTGATCCTGAAAAACATAACTGACTAATACTAAAATTTTGTGAATGATACCGTGGTGATGGCAAAATCTTTTCTTTCCTTCAAACTTCTTTTCAACTGTATTGCAATGACAGTAAAATGACAGTATGCTTAGATCAAAAGCATGGTTTCTATCTGTAAATTTTTTTATCTCATGATTAAAACCTACTCTCCGATGAAGTTGGTCCCTGTTGTATGTCAATTATAATTATAATTCACGTAGACTCAGACACACTATCTTATCAACATTAACGAAATAAAGATTACTAGAAATCCTTTGTAGAAATACAATAATTTAACCCTGTCTCAGGGTTAAGAATGCAACTCAATAATGTCTTGTTCTAAATCAATGCTTGACAATTACCAAGATCTATAATGGAGCAGAATAACAGCGCTCACTATAGCAAAATCAGAAGTAAAAACACTCCTCTCTCTACTAAAAAAATATTAACCAATCTCTTTTCACTCTACTGCGCTCTGCTCTCATATACACAAAGCACAGATCTACTCTAGAAATCTCTAGGCTTAGAAAACACGAGAAAGGTCCGGAATCTTAGCACACATAATTATTATATAACACTTCATGCCCATCGCACAACACAAGGCCTCTTCCTTGTGCATGCACTATTTCAGGGAATTTCCAAAAGTTTGCATTGGTGCAAGCTATTATTTTGAAACGGCAGATGTGTAGATCAATATAAAAAAATGCTAGCACAAGAGCATATCAACCCGCGCAACATGAGTACAAGTGCGAGCTGATGGGAAAAGGCTAATTAAACTTTAAGTAGTTTTTAGTACTTTCTCCAAACCGGTAATGTTGATTCGTTGAACACCAGTACATGTATGTAGTAGTCTACACATAAGTAATATCTCACTGTCATAGAGTTTAGGTCTCAAAACAAGAAAAAGGCGGGAAAAAAAGTGGGTGCGTTATCAATGCTCCATGCTTTAAAAATACAGCGTATTAAATAGTGACAATCAGACATCTGCCCTTTCCTCTGAAACAAGTGAGGCCTTGATATGGGGGGAAAATGTTTCATGTGAAAAGAGCCTACATTATTTCATGGAGACTGATGCAGTGAAAAAACACAATTTATTTAATCCAAAGATTGGCTTTAAAGCACATACAACTTTTACCAGATGTTTTTCTACTTTCTCTGTATTAATTTGAGATCTTGAGACAGTCATACAGTCATAGATATAGATAGATGGGTATAAAGCAGTTAGCACATATCTATAATTTGTTTACGCTAACAGTGCTTAAATGGCACTCAGTGTTAATCATGCAAGATTTGTGGAAATTCTAATGTAATTCCGTGATTGGTGAAATATGATATAGCAATTCCAAAGTGCAAACAACAAACAGAATAAAAACAAAAAAATAAACAATTGTCATTTGAATTTAAATTTTTTATGCCCAGGCCTCACATATTATTTTCTTTTTATATGTCAAGATTTAATTTCAAGACAAGGAGAGCACTTTACCTTCTTATTTTTTTTCTTCTTGAAAAGAAATGTGATAAAAAAAACGAACCAAAAAAACAACAAAAAAACAAAAACAAAAACAAACAAAAATCAACACCTAAACCCAAGATTGTATTTGCCAAAGGAAAAAAAAAATGAAAAAGATAAACACAACAAATACACTCCAAACAAAAACCAACTTTTTTCTCAAGCATGAGACCTGCAAAAGAAAAAGAAGGAACAGAAAGTCTATGACAATGCTATCTACAGCGTAGGAAGTGTAAGAGTGAGCTACACACAACATCAAAAGCAGAGGATTACCATGGTTTCTGTCCCAGATCACAATTTCTCCTGGAGAAGGAAGAGAAGAGAAAGAGACAACAGGGTTTGGATAGGTGTATACACTTGGCTCCCGGACAATAAAAAAAAAGAAAGAAAATGAAAGTTAGTCATGATGGATGCATATATTGTAAATATATTGATTTATTGAAACGCCATAGACTTGATGGAAACACTGGTGCTTGTGCTGTGACAAAAAGTGTAAAATGGCGATCAATGAGAGACGGAAGCTTTGTACAGTGGAAGCTCGCTCATCATACAAATAATAGAAAAAAGCCAGACTGATTAGATGAAGAAAGCCATATGCCCCTTACATATACATGTGGATTGGCCCGTTCGACATCTTTAAAAATTATGCCCACAAAAGGTGCTGCAGTCATTTTCTTCAAACCTAAAGTCTAATATCTCAACATCATAACTTTGTAACTTGTGAATTCATATACCTAAGGGATAAAAAAAATCTTGTCCATACAAGTAGTCAACTGACAGTCAGTATTTTAAAACCAATTGAATTTTATTAAAACTGAATCCAAAAAAAAAAACAACTAGATTTAAAAAGGCATATACTGATCCATGTCACTTGGGAACTAGGAGTAAGAAACAATACAATTGATCTAAGAAATATCAGAAGAATCATAACTAACCAGATCACTTAAAGCTCAAAGCAGCAACAAGTATAAAAATAGAATAACAGTTTCAAAACACCCAATTGCAAGACGTCCATGATTTTGCCATGAAAAGTATTCTTTGGACATTTATATTCAAAGTTAAACACTTTAAAAATAATTATGTGAGACAACAAGACTTATAAGACTGTGCTATAATGATACATTGGCAAGAACCAAGAAAAGAGTGAGAGGAGTATGTTCATAAATATAACCAATTTCAAGCTACTTGTCTCCTGTGGAATGGTCGAAATCAAAGTGAGAGAAAGAAAGAGAAAGAGTGTCTTGAAATCGTTGCATGCCTTAAAATGTTCACACACAGATTTTATTTCTTACCTCCAAGAGTGAAATTGACGAGAGGCGTGAAGTCTCCGCTCCATCTTCCATCTTTAAAAAAAAGTGACTCAGTGACACCGCAAACCTTGACATGGTAACGAGAGTTTCTTGTCAGGCCTGACAAAATATACTGAAAAAGAAAACACCAAAAAGTGAACAGTAGCCTACACATTGGAGTCTGCTTCACAGATTCTACTTTTATAATGTCTATTATTGAAACTTCAAATTAAGAGAATCAAACCAGAAAAACTTTGAATTTTAAGTCTGATTTTAATAGAGTCCAAGAGAAATAAAATAACCTATTCTCTTGCAAAACTTGGTTTATGAGAAAATCAAATTATCAGACTCAGTTTTTTCAATTTTACTTATATTTGTGTTGAAATAAAACAGTATAAAACATGTATCTTTCTCTGCTGTTGTTCTGTTCATTTGATGAAAGGTTTCAAAAAAAAAAAAAGGCCATTATTGATACAATACAAAATGCTCCATTATGTTTATCATTTCGATTAGAAACACTAATTCAAAACATACAAGTTAAGATAATCTTTATAAAGCCAGCAATAGTAGATGATTTTTTCACAAGTCTTAGCCAAAACACATATTTTTCTGATTTAAAATAATTTCAGACACGAGTATTTAGAACTGGTTTAATATAATATTAGGAACAAATAGCAATAACCAATATCCTTCACGTACAACAAAATTCAATTTTCAACTGAGTTTCAATCAGTTTGCCCTAAAAAAAAAAAGAAGAAAATTTTTAGTTCTCGTTTTGCCTGTTGATTGAAAATTATTTCAGATGCTCTCAGATATCTTTTAACCATAGACTAAGATAACTCAGTATCACCCACATAATAAGTATGCTGTATACATTGATTTATTACACCTCTTCTCGATGTCAATGCATTAAGCTAGCCAAACGTACCTCTTTAATGTTACCGTTAACCAACTTTTGGACACGCTCAGCCCTGCTGTTCCAGCCCTTTATCATGTAGTAGTCAATACCTTTGTAGAAAAGGACTGGTTGCTCCCATTGTAAATGAACTGATGTAGAACTGATCTTGGTCACATTCAAGTTCAAGGGTGCGCTTGGGGCTGCAGATAGACAGAGCCAAAAAATTTGCTCTATGATCTTAAAATATCAATGTGTAACAAATTATTCATAAGCTTCATCACAAGGGTTGCACTCCTAATGTTTGGTCCTAATAGCAATTATTTGTGTCCTCTGCTTTGTAAAATATTTGCAAAACATACCTTTCCCAACCATATAAAAATTGTAGGCTAGATTAAAAAAGACTTGTATTTCAATTTTTCCTTTTAGAAAAAGGAAATACCACATAGCAAATTAAAAAAAAAAAGTTTTTCATTTGCTGTAAAAGCTTAGGACCAATAACTTTGCTTCAATTTCATGGCTGCATAAAAATAATTATACTATAGTGCCAACCCCATTATGTTTTTCTATCACACACTAATCTTCATTATGTAAATTTTGCTCCAATTTTTTGAATGAACTATTCTATTTTTGACTTACCAACCACATCAGTAATGGCAGGATAGATATCACTAAAAGGCCCTCGACCACCATTGGTAACAGCAGCTACCTGAATGTTGTAATCTGTGTAGGGAGCTGAAATAACAACAGTGACAGTTAAGTTACAGAGAAGACAAAATAATGATAAAGCACAAGCTTGAGGTTTTTAAACCCATACATCCTGTTACGTATGCATTTTTAAAAAGATATATGCAATCTAAATCCTTTCAGACAGATAAGAGATCATGTCTTGAAGATACTTAAGTAAGTGATGATTGACAGCAACAAGAAAGCAACAAACAAGAAAAAGACAGAGGTTATAAGACCAAAAAGGAATTAAAAAAACAACAACAAATAAATTAGTTGCAGTGGTAGTGGCAGTGGTAGAGTAGTAGTAGTAGTAGTAGTAGTAGTAGTAGTAGTAGTAGTAGTAGTAGTAGTAGTAGTAGTAGTAGTAGTAGTAGTAGTAGTAGTACAGCAGCAGAAGCAGAAGTAGTTTGCCAAAGAACTTGGTAGTCATAGAATTATAATGACAATGTCAACGATTAAAAACTAAAGATTAACTTATAAATGTGTACATTATGATTCATAATTTGTTTAAAAATGTCCCGAAAAGTATAATCCATGCTTCTCAACCAAGTGAGGCAAATCAAATGCCAAGAAACAATTCTCTTGTAAGGTATAAATACATGTAGGCATAAAGATAGGAATAGATCAAAGTGTGACAAAGTATTTCAGATTAATGGTGTGACCAGATAAAAAAAAATATAGTGAGTGCTACACATGATGTTATGAACACTTTTCCTGTCTATTTGGTTAAACAGGGTTTAGCTACACAAAACATTTTGAGATACAGACTCATCTTAAGATAACTATATCTTGATCTTTCGTGTCAATATTCTGTTTCCTTATCAATACCACAATTACTTTAAAACAAACCTAAACAATCTTCACTGTTGTAAATAAAAATATTTCTAATAAATATCGCAGACCTCATGGTTGTTCTAACAAAGTCCCAAAACTGTTTCAAAGTATTTACTTAAGCTACACACATTTGTTTGCCAAAAAAATTGGATCATTTGAGGCAGAGATACTTTATGTATAAGCACTGACGGAACAGCTTTAAATAAAGGTTTATACTAGTAAGGTAATTCTACAGACCAATGAAAATGTTTGAGAAATATGACAAAGCATGACAATGACGCATCTATGTAAAGCTTCTATTAGCAATAAAGACATGAAGCAAAGGGATTTTTTTTCTAAAGCTGGTGAGGTTTAAAGAGGAAAAAAAATTAAAGTTTATGAGAATAAGCACAGACCAGTAATACCAACAGAGTGCAAGCATAGAAGAATGAATGTTGTGTCTTCTCCTTTAAAAGTCATTAAAACAATTCAAGGTTCTTTACAAGTTTTTTTTTTTTTTAAACTTCTGTGTACTATATTTCTGTGTACCCTCTTATATTTTCTAAATATGTGTGATTCATCAAGGGAAAAACAGGATGAATAATTTTGGGCAGAGAAAGAAAAAGGAATATCACTACAAATCACATGTGCAGTTTTTTTTAAAAGGTTTTGCTTCTAAAAAGTTGTGCAACTATTTATGAATTAGGCTTTACAAAAAAAAAAAAGCGAAGCACAGAGCATTTCAGATATGCTCAATTTAGACATTAACAATAAGAATTTGAATGATGTCTACTATGAATTTAATTAATCTCTAATGCTTTACTATAAGTATTTTTTTCTTTATTTACTCTAACAAAACACCCCTACAAAAGAGAGTGATGTTTGATATATACTCCTTAAAATGCTTGATGATTGCAATTCAGTCTAATATACTGATCGTATTTCTCGTATAGCACATCTTTTTCACTGTCAGAGAATAGACAAAAAGAGGAGAGCCCAAAACTTTTCAGACCAAGCTTCAAATAAGTGATAAAATCCCAGTCATTCAAAGTTGTGCAAGAGAGGAAGGTGATGCTAAGCAAAACACTAGAAAAGATAAGAAAGGTGAAATATTCTGTCATATTATTCCTCCCCCCTTTCCCCTGCAAAAAAAAAAAAAAAAGAAAAACAACAAACAAAACAAAAAAACAAACCCGAAGCCCCTCCAAGGAAAAGAATAAAAGATTGGCCTCTTCATTATTGACTTTTACCTTATATCTATTTAAAGAATGCTTTAATTCTTCAAGAGGATCTCTGAACAATAATATCATCACCATATAGCTACAGTGTGACCCGTCCTTTAAATATAACTTGTTCTCTAGTCGGATGTTTGCTAAATAATGTGCTTGTTGATAATATATTACACTCATAAATACTGCTTTCTCAAACAGGAGACTCCTCATACTTAAGATTTTCTAAACAAACATTTACCCATATGGAGTACAAAAACAATAAGAGGAAAATGAGAAAAAATTCTTAAAGAGCAAAAACTCATCAAGAGCACAGGTGAATAAACATTGGGCAACACCAAAAGAAAGTTAACGTCAACCTTCTCAGCATCAACTTCATTTTCAAAGACACCCAATGGAAAGAAGAAATTCAAACATACCACAGGCAGAGCACGATTAATAGCCATCATTGTGAGTTTGACTTGATTCAACAGGTTATACTGAACCTGACGATTGACATACTGCCACACTAACTTGCTTGGGGGAGAAATCAGGGACAGGTTAGAGGAAGTTTATATGGAGATCAGAGTTGGCTAAATATATATTCAAGAAAAGCAAAGATTTGTGCTTACGCCAGGCTAGGCTTTATACCCATTTGGTTAACTTTGAAAAATGATTCAATGTACTCCAAACAAAAAATATTATCTAAATGCCTTGAAAATATATAAGTCTATCAATGAAAATAAACTCACCAAGGTCTTTAAGTATGAGCTGCTTGTTTCTATTTTTACTAAATAAGTTTTTGAAAAACTTTGTTACTTAATATTTCCAATTCTTTTCCTTTAGCGAAAATATATAAATTCCTTTCAATGTATTTTATTTTGTAAGTTAGGACTATGGAGCAAAAGCATTGGTGTAAGCAAGGGTATATGATTGAAGAAGGTGAAAGACAAAAGCTGACAAGTGACACTCCACGAAGGCTTACTCAAATTAGTTATCCGATGCCAGTTCTTACTCAGTTTATCAATTGTGGCTGTCATGGGGTTCACCAGGTGACCAGAGATGAGCCTTGGCGTCCCTTGCTTTCCGTCCCCGTGTTTGAGCGACCACCTGAGCTCGTACTCGACCAGCTGCCCATTGAGCTGCTTGGGGGGCTCCCAGTGGACCACAACAGAGGTGCCTTGTCGATTTGTCAGGTGGGTGATGCGAGGCTTTGAGGGAACTGACAAAAAAGAAACATGAGTAGATTTCATGACTTTTTCTAACAGTTATTGTCATAAACATGCAACATGCAGGAAGGCAGAAAAGCAGAGATAATTTCTATAAAAAAATACTCTTAGAACTATTTATGAATGTAACAAAAAAAGGAAAAAAAAAGGAGTGGTTATTTAGATCTACAGTTTAATATTAAATGCTTTCCCTTTTGTTGAGTGAGCTTTGGTCAAGATTAGGACGAGATAAAAAAAAGCATCTGAATTATTTCTTTAAAAAAAAAAAATTCAGATTTCTGGAAAATATTGGAACTAAGAAGCATTCCTTATTTATGCAGGAGAACAAGTCTTATTTCTGAAAACTTTTCAAATGAGTTTTAAAATAAAAGCTCTCCAATTATTTGCTGATTTGCATCAACTATCATATTCATTAAACATCTATAAACAAAAAAACTGTGACGTGCAGCCGGGTTTACACCAAACAAGATTTTTCCTTGAGGGAGTTCCTCCACAAACATTCTATAAAAGTTCTTTATAAGATTATAAAAAAAAAAGGGTCCTTACGTCCTTCTTTTGTTTGTAGATCCAAGGCAAACTCTGGCCCACTCCCTGCACTGTTCACGGCCTTTATCTTGATCATGTAAAGTGTGTAAGGTTCCAGGTCTGTGATCACCGCCTCCTAAGATTTGTAATGAAGGGAAAAAAAAAAAGAGAATTGAAAAAGGATGATCATGTTATTCATATGGCGAGGCATGTAATCTTTTGAGTTGTTGAGTTGGTTTAACGTCCAACATCAGCAGTATATAGGCTATATTGTGGACGGGCCTGAATACCAACGTCTGACAACATGTTATTCATATGGCGAGGCATGTAATCTTTATAGGGCATTGGCAGAAGAGCAAACTGCCCACACTCGCTGGATATATTACAACAGCAAAACAATATTTTTATACTTGGATGTATTACAACAGCAAAAAAAATATTTTTATACTAAGTGTGAAGACATGGATATACTATACATGTGGTTGTAAAATAATAATTATTGCTCAAGTATATTGAAATTTTTTCTATTAAAATTTTTGTGTGTAATCTGAGATCTATTGATCATGTGAAGAAAAAAATAGCATGGGCTTATTATGGTTGAAACTCTAAAGTAAAAACCTTTATCAAAGAAAACCTATCACTTAAAACCAAAGTAACATAATATAAAGTTGTTAAAAAATACAGCAAATTTCTTCCCATCCTTCCTTGGCTATACTAAGAAAATTCTAGACAACTGCTATCTCGCCAAACTTTAAACGCCAATAGCAAAAGTGGTTTGAAGAATAGATTCAGACTCTAAATAGATGTAATCTAGACATTTTTCAAAAACATCTTACAGTACACTGGTATTCTATTATCATATAGGGGAAGGGGGTGGACCAACTGGCTCAAGTGATAGAGCGTTGGTCTCCAGATTGGGAGGGCCGCGATTAAAATCCCACAATCGGTAGATTTATTTGTCCAGTTTTGTCCCCTGTATATGATTGAGTTGGTGTCAGTCTAATGTGACTGGCTGAGACAGGAGTCATGTTATCCCTGCCCTGTCTCGTGTGTGGCAGCAGACAAAATTGTCGTACGTCAGTCTTGGGGCCCATCCACAGTATAGAATATATAGTGCTGATATTTGATGTTAAATTAACTCAAATCAACCCATCATATTGTTTTGCATGTTTTTTTTAATATTGATATTCTGTTTCATGTGCTAAGTGACAAAGGCTGTAATGGTATTTTTCCAGGATGATAACTCTCGTTGACTATTTATCCAAAAACATTGTCCATTAAACCCTAAAGCAGACATTACGATTTCCAGATATTAAGTAACACAACTCATATATTATCATGTAAAATGTAGTGCCCCATGCCTCATGAAAATCATGCCCAAATGGAACATGGCCAACTCACAGTTTGCGTGGATCCATTCACTGTTAAATGTTTCAAACTATCTTTGGAAGTTCCGTAGCTTATGACATAGCCCTGCAGTTCTCCATTGCTCTCTTCCTTGGACAGGGGATCCCACTCCAGTGATATTTCTGTGCTGTTGATTTCTATCACTCGTATCCGGGGCGCCTCAACAGGAGCTGAGCAAGATACAACATGTAATACATATAGTTAGATTAGAAAGGATCTTCTCTAACCCACAAGACTTTCATGACCTGCAAACTCACACACACAACCTCAATGATAATGTACTTCAATGGCATTCCAATGCATAAACTAATTAACGCTTTTTTTGAAGATGAAAAAACCCCGCAACAAAACAGCAATCAATCATTTCATTTTCTATAAGTTTCAATTTAGATGGCCAATTATTGAAAATACAACACTCCAACGACATAAATTACGCAGCAAACACTTCATTACATATTCGTTTGTATGAAGCTTTTAGAGATACATTCTTCGCACAAAATGTCATATGATGTAGAAGGTACAGTTAAAATAATACTTTGCTGAAGTTTGGTGTTAAAATGTCATGATTTGAAAACTCTGAACAATATAACAAAGCGATTTTTCTTAACCTTTTCCTATCACCTCCCACAATATGCTGTGCGGTTAATACGCCTTTGTGCTAGCACCTTTTTGTAATGATCTGTACACAATTCCATTTCAAAATAATAAATATCAAAGCTTTTACCTTTTTAAATTGTGGGAAATAATGTGCACATAAGCAATAGGCCTAAAACCACATGATGTGAAAAGGTAAAAACATGCATTGCACCTTGGAATTACAGATTCAGGATACATGTCTTGGCTAAGAAGTTGTAGCTTACTTAAGTTAACTGACTTCACTATGCACTGCTATAAAATAACATGAGAAGCAAGATCATTGATAATGTTCAGGCTTTAGTTTTGTGTGTGTGGTGAGGATATAAACATATATGCATGAAACTTATGATGCAATGGCAGGAAGGATGATAGTTTTGCATGGCGGTGTCTGGTTAATCAGAGGTGAGCATCTGAACATGTCAAGATAATGAAAAAGAATTAATATCTTATCAATGTCAGTATTTTATTGAAAAAATAAATAAATTGTATAACACACATTATGAAGAACAAAATAATTTTTTTTTAAACAAAATTGAATATGTTTCAAATACAAAATAATTTAAGAATTAGAAAAACAAAAATAGAAACACAAAACAAAACAACAACCAAATGTTTCAAAAAAACATTTAGGTGCTTTTTTTTCTTCATATTTTATAATAGTAACTTTTCAAAAAGGGTGACAATTATTTTTTTGCACACATATAATCCTGAAATAGTCGAAGAAAAAAACCCAAAAACAAAACGTAGAGAATCCTGAAATAGACGAAGAAAAAAAACCAAAAACAAAACGTAGAGAGAAAATGACACAGTATCAGAATTGCAAAGAATAATGAAAAATATTGCTATGATGACAACATAGATAAACATTTAGAAACAATTAAATAACTGAAACTTATTTAAAAATGCTGTGAAAAAGCACTAGTGTTTTCACATGTTATGAGCAGGTGCATTAAGTGAAAATAAATAGACAGGGAAATATATATGTGTTTTAAAATCAAAGCCAATACTGTATTTAAAATGTCATTACTTATGCACTTGCTGATTTAAGACATTTTACCATTAAAAAAAAAAAATTATTTTCCTATTTATTTTCTCTGTCATGAATAAAAAAGAAAAAGGGTTGGAAAGATAATAAAATGGTTAAAAATCAGACAATGTTATCGTTATCAAATCTTACAAACTTTCAAATAAGTGTCAAACTTTGGAAATTTCAATGAATGAATGGCAGCAATGAAATTGATTGTCAGTATCAAAATGATGATATTCTGCAAATGGTTGGTTACTCAGAGACAGACAAAAAAGTTGTAAGAGCTATAAAACCACATTACAATTTATTTGAAAACTCTGCAAAGGTATACTATACATAACAATTCAGAAGGTAGAAACAGCACCGATTGATGCTGGTTTTGCTAAGTACTTTGTTTGCTGTGCTGTCTATATTTGCCTGAAAATACCTGGACATGTATATGCTCAAATGCAAATATGGAACAGTTATACGAGCAGATAGGTAATACCTTTAGATTTAAATGAAAACAGACAAAATTGTAAGGGCCCAGTAAGAAAGCGTGAGGTACAAGGAGGCAATATAAAATTTGTAGTGTTTCCACAGATCATACAAACTTAAAGTATATATTTTTGTGATATTTACTTATAAGTCTATTTGACTTTTAATTAAAAAAAAAAATTAAAAAGGAGGGCAGGAAAAGAAGAAGACAATTTGAAATTATACTCTCTCTCTATATATCCCTTCTATTATTCTTCTTGACGAAATGATGCTTTAAGCAAGTGGGAAACTTATTATAATGCCAACTTTGTTCACAAAATGTATGATAGTAATACTGATTACATAAGATCACAATAAATAAAATAATAACAAATAAACATCAAACATCAGAGCCCTCAGGTATCTGTCATCAATACAATTTATCCAAATTTTGAAGAAAAAAAAATCCTTAAATAAAAGAACAGACTACAATAATAAAAGAAAGCTTATCATCAATCAGAAGACAATGTTAAATTTAATTCAGGAACCTAAAAAGTCCACAATGCATAGGCATGCACATAAGGCAAGAGTTATCAGCATCAACAACATCAAGGGACCATGCAGAGCTAGAGAGGTTTAGTCTCTTGTCAGGACAACACAGAGAACTAAAAGCATGATGAACAGAAAACAGAAAACACACACTTACGCAAAACTGACACAGTGGACATGGGACTGGGACTGGGAGCTGTGGTAGTTGCTGCAGTCCGGGGCACAGAGACAGGAGAGAAAAAAAAGAAAAAGATGGCAACATCGATTGTAAGTTTAATGAAAGACAGAGCAACCAAAAGGACATGATCGCTGCTTCATTTTTTTTCCTTCCAAAACCGCAATGCAGCACACACAAAAGAAGGTTGAATAATGCTTGCTCCTAATATATTTGGGAAAACTGCCTAGAAGAAATAAATGTGAAAAAAAAAAATAAAAAAATCAACAGTTTCCATTTAAATCTATCTATAAAAAAAAATTTTGAACAAATGATGTTAATAAAAAAAATTTTTTTTCTCTGTAACAATATTTACACATCTTTGTCTATGCCTTGTGTGCACATGTGTACCACAGTACTTATCCCCTTCGTGACATACAACATACGCCCGCTTTTTCGTGACAAGATGCCTAGCTCACATACATTGTGCGCCCTCAAGCCTGCCTATTCCCAATGACGCTTAGGCTTACATTGTGCGTCATGTTTTTTGACTGCATAAAAGAGGCACTGAATGCAAAGCAATAAAAAAAAAATACAAATTTGAATTCAACTATGTTGAAAATGTATGACTCATACCACTCTTCAATTTTCAAATAAGGTCCATCATGGCGATTGAAAATACCTCCGTCACAAAGGGGTTAAAATAATTCCTGGCAAGGATGTTATGAACTTGCTTCAAAGGAAAAATTCTCCATGACTGCATCACTAATACTAGTAATAGTACGGTGAAAAAAAAAAAAAGACTGTACAACATGCATGGAAATCCCCACAGGGTAAACTTTTACAGGAAAAATACTACATTGATCTACTAACAGATGGACACATAGCACGTATACTACTTGAACCATCCAAGGTTTCTGCCTCCAACAATATAATTATTTCCCTTGATACATGAATGTACACACGAGGAAAAAAACCAACAATCTATGCAAGGTTGATAACGCCGACAATATTATTTCCAAAGTCACAATACAAGCAGGAAAATTTGGAAAGTCTAAACACTTATTATTGACTATTCGTTTGAAAAATTATCTCAGTCCTCTTTAAATTACAGTTTTTAAACACCTACACTTTTTTGGTTTAACTGTTTGCAAGAATATTGTTTTAGAAGAAAACATATACCTAAAAAAAAATTATTCCAAGGATTGCACAATATTTGCTTCTTTCTAGATCTATCTCGTATATGTGTCTTTGTGAAGACTATTCCAAACCATATTTTACACAACAAATAAAGAAAGAACAGTTTTAGATGCTTTCTGAAAATAGCATTTCATCCTTGGAAAAACAAAGGAAAAAAAAAAAGAAAAAAAAAAAAGAAAAAGAAAAACAAGAAGTAAAAAAAATGCATTCCCAAAACAAAAAACTGTATGCAACATCTACAAAAAAAATAAAATAAAATAAAGGGCAGAAACAATCTTATCCACATTAATGCTTAGTACTGAAAAAGCATTACTCACAGTCATTCAACATTTGTTCAGTAGAACTGCTGTTACCACCTGCCAAGTCTATTAGTGGGCAAGGGCAAAGAGAGACATGAGTATTTAAAGTGTTAAAAAAATATTGAATAAATCATACTCTTTTTGTATAAAAGCATGTCATCAACTGAAAAAAATAAAAAAAAATAAAATGCATTGAAAGAGAGGAGGAAAAGCTTGGATTAAACAAAAAATAACAAAGCTCAGGATTCAAAGCTTCAAATTTAAATACACACCATGCTTGTTTCACATTTCTGATGAACGATGACCCAACCTTATGTTTTAAAATTTTAACATGTAAATTTACTAACTACACATAGATTTGTGAAGTTTTTTATGACATGGATAAAAAGAAGAATTGACATGATTAAAGTAGATGAAAGAGTGAGTTATGGAGGCAAAATAGAAGTAATAAACCTTAGGAGAAGAACTGAAAAAAAAAGGTAAATTAACCACATACTTTCAAACACTATACCAATTTCTTAATTATTTTACATTAGCATAATATAAGACATTTTTATAGAAAAAAATTAAAGTAGCTTTCACTCAGAATTCAGGAACAACTTTTGAGACTGTAGCAAAAACTGTGCTGTTGAACTGAACTGAATTAGCTTGTATTGTCTATATTATAGAGAAAAGAACAAAATGTGCAAAGATGATTTCCTTCTTAGAGACAAAACTGTAACAAGGTTCTTATTTTTCTTAGGGCCTAAACATAAAAATGGTTGCTGTATAAAACAGCCAGCTGTTGACTGTTCTGTTTGGTCTGCTATAAAACTGTTATGTACATTATGTTTTTCTTTTTTAGTAAGAATGCAAGAAAATTATGCTCCATAGACCAAATATTATCATGGATTCATTTTTCGTCTCCACTTCACAGTGTGAAAATCATAAAGGTGAAAAAACAACACTCCCCCAAAAGGTATAAATGAGTCATTTGATTATATTAATTTTCAATTTGTTAGTAAAAAAACACACACATCTGTAATCAAAATATAGCATCCATTGCTCTGTAAATTTAACAAAAAAAAAAAGATGAATAAAAATGCTTTCAGATAGGCAGACAAAAGAAAAATTAAAAAAAAAATCATTGTTGATCACAAAATACATGAATATAACCCCCACCCCCCTCACATACACACAGTCCCTCTCCAAAAAAAAAAGAAAAAAAAAGAAGAAAAGAATAGAAAGCACATGTCGCAACTGAACCGTATTTAATTACCTTCTGCTTCTGTGAAGAAATCATCAGAGGCGAGAGAGGGCTCGCTGGGACCTATATAGTTGATGGCGGTTGCAATGATGTTGTAGCAAGTGAAGGGGCGAAGACCACCTACTACATGTTCTAGATTGCTTTTGTCATCTGTGCCACCAATGACTGGTACCTCAACGTCAGGTACCTTATAGCTTAGCCCAGAAGGTAGGCACTCCCTGGAGACAAGAGTTTTGATTTAATAAAACGTAAATGAAGCTATGTTTTACAATACATTGCATATTTTATTTGGTGTGGCCTTTTGTAATAATAATAATGATAAATATAACAAAAACAGAAATAGTAATAATGAAAAACAGCTTGGCCGAGAACACAATTGATTTAGTAGACACTGAGTATTTGAAAACTATCTTAGATTCCTTCTAAAACTAAACACTACTTTATCAATGAAACAATACTACAATACCTTGTGCTGAGAATGTATTTGATCACCGGGCTATTGTTTGTTTCCATGCTGGGTGCCCATGTGATGACAGCTCTCTGAGATTCTTTCTCCTTAAGCTCAGGTTTTCCAGGCGGCCCTGGTTTATCTGTTACACAAGGTGAAATAAAAAATAGCAGTGTCAATTGAATTTGAGAGAGAGAGAGAGAGAGAGAGAGAGAGAGAGAGAGAAGAATGAGAAAAAAAAACAGAGAGAAAGAAAGAAAGAAGAACACACATTTGTTTTTCCGTACCGATCGAGCACACCCGTCTTCACCCAATTTCTTTCCCTTGCCATAGTGTTCTGGTTTTATTTCTACTAAAAATAAGACAAAAAGTCGGATAACCATATAAACTTTAAAATTCACAAATTAGCAAAATGTCAGATATTGGTCTAAAAACTAGACAACTGGCCTATTCCTTATAAAATATTGGATTTTTATTTAATCTTTCCCAAAGACTTCACTACTTTAAAAGGCCGGAATGTCCTGATCAAACAACAGAACCTGTTCCACCACTAAATAAATACATTTTTAAGGCTAATGTGACTATTGTGAGTGTCTCTAAATACATATTTTAATGTTCTGAAATGGCGAAATAAAGGCCCACGTTAGAATCTAAAAAGCAAAAAAAAAACAATAACAAAATAAACAAAAAACAACCCAACAGCTCAGGGAACCCATGAGCGTAAAAATTAACCACAGATTACAATCATTTGAGGACTAATGACATGTTTACCAACTTCTAGATTCATTTTCTTCTCCTTCCGTTAGAACCTGCACGCTTAAGAACCTGCTTTTCTTGTCTGCCGAGGGGCGGATTCTAAGACATTTCACCCTAATTAAATGCACATTGTTCATATTATTTATCCTTTGAAACACCACAATTTAATATACAAAATCAAAGTCTGAACCTCTTAAATAATAAAAAAAAAAGTTATGTACTTTGGATGGCATGAATGAATGTACATCATTTTTATTTATGCACCAGCCACTCACAGATATATAAGATTGACAATACTTTAATTTCAACAAAGTCTTCATTTATTGTACATTTAAACCTTTTCAACAATATATGTCTGAGCATTTTTATGCCATTTTTTACATATTTCTTACATCTAAACAGCAAACGCCTACCAATGTGAAAAATTGTGCTCACTAATCTAAATATACGAGTTGTATGAAACTTGTACAAAGACTGACTCACCTTGTATGACTAATGTGTAGTTCTCAAAAGCTTTGTTGTTGGAAGCGCCCTGCTCTACGTAGTAGAGGGTGCATTTGTAGTCTGACGAGTCTGCAAGCTGCAGGTCAGTAATCTCAAGTCTCTCTTTGGTCAGTGACACCTACTCAGGAACACAAAGGTGAAAACAGAACATGTACAAGTTTGTCAATTTTCCTTATTTTAATTACAATTGCATGAAAAGAAACAAATGCAGTTTATATGTACACACATATCTAGTGATTTGTTTCTAACGATTGAAAAAAAAAGTGTTGCAGGCGACTATATTGATGATATTGACATCCAATTCAGATTTAAACACGCTGCAACATCATTTGATATTTTTAAACAAGAGAAAAGAAAAAAAAGACAAAATTTATAAAAAAACCCAGTACCAACTGACATTCCTGATCTGCCATTCCTTCACTTTCTTCTTACGCCGCCGATACATACGTCAGTATTATCGCCATTACCATCACCATTACTTCCGTTGGTAAAATTGGCACAAACCAATATTTAAACACAAATAGTGCACTGAACTAATGAAATCATACCATACCATTCATGCACTGGTGAACTCACCCTAGAATCAGGAACAGGGATGTCCACATCCCCACTGAGACTCATCGTGGCGAATACGACCCCCTGCTTGTGCCACATGACGGTCTGAAAGTCTCCGCCAGGGGGCAGTGGTGCGCAGTCAAGCTGGACACTGCCCCCTGCTTTTCTCAGCACATTCTTAGACCCAGCTGTTGTTGCCGCTGAATACAAGAAGAGAAAAATAGAAAATATTAAAAAAAAAAAGAAAGCAAAAGAGAATAGAAAGCAAAATGAATCACATCAACTGGGACATAATTGTTTTTAAAATTTACAACAATTAAAAAAACAGCAACCAGAAAATAAAGAAATTTAGCAACCACAGAAAAAACAATTCAGAAAGAGGGGGAGCATCTTTTACCCTGGAAGACAATAGAATACTTTTTAATATAAAAACCTAGTCATACAATAGCAAAGCGGGTTCATGTGTTGCGAGCCCAGCACCTCATATATAGACTGATCATTACCTTATTTCAAATTGGTGCATTATGGGACTGGTCTGTTTAATAATAATAATAAAAAAAAAATGTTCTTTCCATCAGCGGCAAGATATTTATCAATAAACTTTTATTCTCAATTGAATTAAATAAAACTGCAACAAACCAAAAAAATATTTTTGACAAGCAAGGAAAAAAAAGTCTCAACAGAAAAAAGCAATCCAAAACTGACAAAAAACATGAATGGAATCAATCGCTTTTAGCAAAGCAAGAATTAGAGACAGGAAATAGACGAACAGAAATAGCTAATTTAGATATGCTGAGGGCACAATTTAGTTATAGCATCAAGGATCTCAGTCTGCAATGTGCCATGTTTTCAGAGAGAGAGAGAGAGAGAGAGAGAGAGGGAATAGATATGCTGAGGGCACAATTTAGTTATAGCATCAAGGATCTCAGTCTGCAATGTGCCATGTTTTCAGAGAGAGAGAGAGAGAGAGAGAGAGAGAGAGAGAGAGAGGGTGAAAGAGAGGGTGAAAGAGAGGGTGAAAGAGAGAGAAAGAGAATAAAGATGCATCCTGCTGAGGAAAAACTGCAATAGAAACATAAATGCTAGTCAAGGGACATTGGCATAGAATGATTGACCGACGGAATAATGAAGGACTATAGAGCACCTATCAAATCAGTGATGCTGGAGCGAGCGGCCAAAAGGTCAGAGTTATCGATCTTCGCCCTTGGTCGCAGCCTTGACGAAAATCCCCTGGTCATATTAGTACTGGCGCTGCGGTATTTGTAGTACACTGTACATCAATCCATAACTACTCTGGATCTAGCACCACTGCTGAAGTAGTTTTGACTAGCTGCAGGGTGCAATGGCTATGGCTGGCTCTCCCGTTCTGTCGCGATCCTTATTATTTTGGGTTACATTTTATATACATGCATTCCCTAGAGCAACGGACGATTCAAACAGTAAATGGGGATTCATTCAGACGCAGGGATGGCTTGGGAATGCGTGTATGGTATAAAAAAAAGGGAAGAGAGATAAGGAGAAAGAAGGAAAGAGGGAGAGATGCAATTTCACTAATGTAATTTATCAATGGCCCTTATTGCTTGATAGACAGCAATCAAAGAGGACTGGGTGCAAGACCCCATTTATTTACTCACAAAAGGACGTTGGCTTTAGCCACGAGCTTTAATAAAAATGATCGTTTGCTACTTTTCGCACTAGCAGTGTCACCATTGAACAGCAGATAGGAAAGTCTGGTAGAATTAGTAGAACTACATAGAGCAGCAGCAGCAGCAGCATCAGTAGTAGTAGTAGTTGTATACAGAAACATCATAATTATTTAAGGGTTAAAAATCAATCCACCATGGAGCCGGACATGGGTATCAAAATACAACTGCAGGCAAAGACAAAGGAAAGGTTCGCATTACTAGGAATTTATACCAAACTTTTTTTTTCCATATTATATTTCAGCCTCAGCCAACCGTTTTGGCACAAATAAAAAAGCCTTCGCATATATTCATTCATAACATGTGTGTTGTCATGATCGATTACGCTGGAGGAGTGCGGACTTGATTTCGATATATATACAATAGGAGGTAAAGGGAAATACAAATTACGAGGAATGTGCACATTTATACTAATACGAACAATGTAATAAGACATGGAATCAGACATAAGAGATAGACCTTGACGGAGAGTCAGAGTGTGTGTATGTGTGAGACAGAGACAAACTAAGACAAAGAGGGGCAAGAGAGTGAGAGAGACAAAACCCTGTCTCCAGTTTTCCCCTTATTCGGAAACTTTTGCACACACACACACACACACACACACACACGCAAGAAGCCCGTGAACCAAGACGATCATGCTCGTGACCACGCAAACTCATTATGGTGAGGACGGGAGGAATCAGATAGAACAAGGGGGAACCAGGAATAAACTGAATAGAGAGCCAGCTATCTAAAGATGAAATTTCGCCGCAAAACTTCAACGGGACACTTTAGCAATTAAAGCCTCTCCCGCTCTCTCTCTCTCTCTCTCTCTCTCTCTCTCTCTCTCTCTCTCTCTGTCTCTCTCTCTCGCGACAACTGTTTCCCCCCGATCTCGCACGGTCCTAAATTCCTGCGATGGGTTGAGCAGAAACACTGAGAACAGAGACCAACAACAACGGCGGCGACAAGAGTTGAAGAAAGCGATATTGATCGGCATCAGGCACAGGGCAGGCACAGGGCAGCAGGCAGGGTCTGGGGGGAGAAGAGGACAGGGGACACCCGGGCCGGGAGACCAGCAGGATGACAGAGTGAATGACCGACCCAGGCGACTGTAGCACAGAGCACTGGGAGTGAGACGAGAGAGCAATGGGAGTGAGTCGAGAGAGCTATGGGAGTGAGGGTGAGACGAGAGAGCACTGGGAGTGAGGGTGAGACGCGAGAGCAGCCTCAGTCTCAGTCTCAGTGTCAACCCGCCGAAAATCGCGTACACTACAGGCAGGCGGCAAGCAGCTGAGGCTGGCTCGGCGAATCTAACAAGGCTTCTTTGTTCATTCATTGCCGTACAGTACACTTTTGCCGGCTCATTATAACGCTTAAAGTAAAATAAACAACAAAAAACCCTCAACTTGTGAGAACGGAGAGAGAGATAGGTAGATAGATAGATAGATAGAGAGAGACACACACATACAATCAGAGAGATACGAAGCTGGAGTGGAAATAAAGAGTGAGTGAGAGTGAGAGTGAGAGAGAGAGAGAGAGAGAGAGAGAGAGAGAGAGAGGGAGAGAGAGAGATAGACAAAATGAAATATTGGGCACATAGTTTTGAGCAAAAAATGATTGGCTTAGCTTGAAAAATAGAGCTGCTAATTTCAATTTCCCTTATAAAAAACCCACAACAAAAACAACCCAGACTCAGGATTGCATGAATTACCCCCCCCCCCCCCCCCCTATTTTCACTCCTTTTCTCCACCACGATAAGACAGGACAGAGCTGAGAGATTTCGGGCAAAGCCTCAAACCGTAACACCGTACCACTCGCCTGCACGCCAACAAACAATTATGATAAACCGTTTCCGCTGACGCCTTAAAAAAAGAAGACGTTTGGCGAGGAGCATGGTATAGTGAAAGATGAAACAGGAATGCAAGGATATTCAAATTGCTTTGCAGCAATAATTATAATAAAAGAAAATATTCGAAATGCATTCGATTATATCTTATCTATTAATTAATTCAAGTATCGAAAAAGACCAGATCGCTTTCGACGAAACTATAATATGTATGGTGGGTTTCCATTTACCGGGCTATGCATCGATGAGTTACACAAGGCAGCGTATGCAATAACTTTTAATTACATAATTATGCCATAATAACAGAAAACCAGCTAATCATGTTACAATTCATGCATTCTTTAAACTGTCTAAAGACCATTCACACCTCAATTAGACGACCGGCGCGCTCTGTGTTGAGATTAGAATCTGCCCTGTTCCCGTATATAAAAAACAACAAACTAAACAAAAAAAAAACAAAAAAAGTTTGCGTGTGTAGCAATAATAAGCTGACATGGGCCACCGATCCAGCTAAATTTAGCAATAATTATATCATGTTTTATGTTACAATATTTTCATGAAAAGTCAGCAAGTTTGTTGTTTCACGTGAATATTATATTACGTCTGTATTTATTGTTCAAAACACATCGACTGTTTCTCCATTACACTGTATTGGTAGTTGCTCATTTTAGACCGACGTGCCGGTCACATGACTATATGGATTAACCTCAATTTAAAGGAATAAGTTTGAATTTACTGACCCCCCCCCCCCCCCCCCCCCCCGAACCACCACCACAACATCACCGTTCCAACCCTTTCATTGCCCTATTACATACTAATAAAAGGGAACAGCGGTATGAAAGAATACCTGCTCACTAAATAGTTACTAGTATAATAATGACGATGTAACAAAGCAACCACATTACTGACAGTTTCTGGTACTTCAGTCTGCAATAATTATGCAACAGTAAAAAAAAACAAAAAAACAACCACTACCAGCTTACTACTCCGTTGAAGGCTGCAAGCCCGTGGCTTCATGAGGTACCAGTCCGCTCATTTAGTCGTGCACATAAACTTGCGTTTGTATTTGGACGCGGTGTCAAGCCCGTGTGTTTTGACAATAATAACATCGTTCATGTCTCACCTTCGAAAGCGACGCAAAAGAGAGATGGTCGCCAACAAAAGTAATTTTGTTCAGGAAAGTCCCAAAAAAAAAAAAGCTTAACAAATTGACGGAGCGTGTTATGTACAACGTTAAAGCATTGGCATTAAATAAACATAATTTAAGTCCTTAATATATTTATTAATGCAGTTTGATTAAACCTCCATCGTTGTTGTGTTTTTTGTTGTTGTTTTTTTCTTTTTCGCTCTTACACTGTTACAACCAGTGTTGCTTCCTTCAACATGTAACAAGTACTCTGTGTTACGAATACGACTCCATATATGGCCCATTACATTGTACATGTACATGTATTATTACAACCATTACGTGGATGTGTTTTGTTTTTGTTTTTCGTTTTGTTTTTTTTTATTTGAAGGAGAGAAAAAAAAAAAGAAAAAGCGAGAGAGAGAGAGAGAGAGAGAGAGAGAGAGAGGGAAAGGCAGTGTTGAAAACAAAACTTATCTTGACACTAGTGCACTGTACTGGCGAGCAGGCTGCTCGTGGTTTGAATCTCAATTGGTGCCCCATGTCCCAATATTGCCTATTATTATAAATAAGATTCTTGGGAACGTTTGAGGGTGTAAACTGACAATAATTATTGGATGGACTTTAAAAGTATAGTGTATCTTATCTCAACTAACCAGAGCTTGTTTCACATTTAATGAAGGTCTGCTGTTTGAGCCGTTAACTTGCACAGAACCCGTCTTGTCGTTTGATTTTAAGAATGGTCTCGTGATACGAAGTGCAACATTTAGTTATGAAACTGTAGACAGATGGATATATCGAGTACCCTTTCAAGTCATAATGAATTTAGACTAACATATCAATTTTTTGTTAACTTAAAATGGTGTGTCAATTAGCCATTTCTTATGAGCTAAGCAAGGATTATTTTAAAGCGCCAGTCGTAAATGGCA
>RQTK01000819.1:2366-29453 GCA_003991915.1 Elysia chlorotica
ATCTTGGTTGAATAAATGCATCAACACCAACAACATAATATGCTGCATCCCCTGATCCCACTACCCTCTTCTAAAGGTGTGTGGTTGTTAGAGTAGATTCATTAACAGAAATAAGAATTTCTATATCTTCTGGCATTGGTTATTCTTAGAAGATTAGTCAACTTGTTTGTGTAAATAATGTGCTCTCGTGCTTGTAAATTGTAACTTGAATTAATAATACTAATGCAGATATGATGGAAAGTGTTAGGACAGAAAATTAATGTGACGAAAAAAGTATAAATCATCACCCTCATGACAGGATGAGCAGTTTCGGTGCTTCCGTGCAAAGCAGTCTCTCTGTCTGTCTATCTCTCTATATTTCAGCTTAAAGTTACTTGTACTCTTTGTAGAATCACAATGTCTTAATATTCTCACTCCTTTAAATGGCAGATGATCATACAGTCCATCAAATGCATTGCTTTTTGTTTCAAAAGTATTATGAGGAGGAAAATATACAACACTAATCCATTGATATAATTTTATCAGGATGCCCAACTGAAGCAGCCAAATCTCCGACCAAGAGGTAACTGAGGAAGGCTTTTGAAATAGGTAAACATAAGTTACAAATTTCCCTACTGACCACACCGTACTCTATTTATTTTTCAAAAAACTGATAATTTCCCCCTCCCCCTTTTCCCTCTCTCTCTCTCTCTCTCTCTCTCTCTCTCTCTCTCTCTCTCTCTCTCTCTCTCTCTCTCTCTCTCCTCTTCCCGTCTCTCTCTATCTCTCTCTCGCTCCCTCTTTTTTTCCATCTCTCTCTATATCTCTTTTCATTTTTCTCTCTCTCGCTCTCTCTCACTCTCTCGCTCTCTCTCACTCTCTTTCTTTCTTTCTCTCCCCCCCCCTCTACCTCTTTTTTTTTTAAATTCCTTGTCCTTTGGATCTCTGTCCCGGTTTCCCCTCTCCCCTCCCCTATTTTTTCACGTTAAGCAGGCATACTCTTACAAATACAAATATTGTGATTATGTAATCCTTTTTATCTTGCCTCCTTTCATCCGGGTAAGTTCCACGGAAAGTTTAAAAAAGGGAATTCTGTCATGCACACAATCTACATATATTGCATTGGCGAATTCAACACTTTTTTTTTACACAATTAAGACAATTTCAACTATTTCTGCTCCATATCTTTTTTTTTATTTATAAATTATCCTATGTGTTGAGTTTAATTATATTAGCAAATAAAATTGTTTTAATTAGCTTTAAAAGGCATCATGGGTGCTGTGTTCGCTTGATCACATACACAATCTGCATTTTTTCACTGCAGCAAAGTTGCTGCTTATTTTAGATGAGATTGGTGTACTGTCTAATTAGGTATCAGAGACTAGTAGAAAAAGGAGCAGCACTAGAAAACATCAGTCGAAATAATAATACATGTTGTTGCAGTGTGTTTTAAAAGGAAATATATTGAATTTGATGATTATTGTAGTCAATGTTTTTTTTTTTTTTTTAATTTTTTTTAATACTTTATAGAAAGATTTGAAGATAAAGTACATGTACATTTCAAAGCACATCATAATTTTATTATTTTGTAATTGACACAGGTTTTGCAAAGCAGGTGTGGAGAGTTGAAACTAAGCATACGACCAACTACACGACCAAGCCACCAGGATGGTACCAGCTGCACTTAAGCACGAATATATGCATCTTCTTTGTATGCTCATCAACATAATGACGTATTTTTATACATCCTTTTAAATGGGTCTTGCAATTGCAGACAAAAACTGCTGCATTATAACTTATCTTTTATTTTAATCATAAAAAGTATTGTATTTCTTGATATAGAATGACATTGCTTTACATTGACAATTGTTCTGCACCGTGCAAATAATTTAATTTGTTGAAACTATTTTAAACATTCAAAACAAAAATTAATAGTATTAGCATTGTACCATGAGTTCAAAAGGTTTGTGAAATAAAGGCAATGAATTTGAACATGACTTTTCTTTTTTTTTAACGTTGTTGAAATAATGGATGGTTGTGTTAAAAAACACCTGATTTTGTCTTTTCTTCAGATGACAGTATTATTTTTAATTAAAAAAAATCTTTCAAACTGAGACAATTGTCAAAATTTGGGCTTGGAGCAGTGAATAAAAATAATACCATCTTTTTGTTGCGGAATAATATTGCAAAACTAAATGAACTCAAAAGTGGTAAGATTTGGACAGAGCCCAAAACTTGCAATGCGTCAAATTCTTGTGTTGTGGAGCTCGAAAGAAGCTTAATTCTATTGAAGGAAACTATTCTTTTTTGGTAACTAAGTAGGGTCTTAATGTTGTTTAAAATTAGATTTATTATATATACACGTGGTGGCATAAAAATTCTGCATAACAAACTAAAGTATGACAAAAAGCTTGGGTATAAATATCCAACTTCGATTACTAAACTTAACAAAATACAGTAACTGTCTCAAAAATGTGCAATCGCGCTTCAGAACAAATGAAACTGTGTCAACGAAAGAGAATTCAAGTTTTATTTAGCAAATGTGAAATTCAATCGTTTGTGGGGCATATAATGTATTTTGCGGGGCATCCTTAAATTTCGATGTCAAACATTGTTGTGAGTCATATATCTGTTGCGGGGCATATATAAGTATATATATATAACACCCCACAGTAATATACAAAATGCCCCACAAAATCATGCCCCATAACACACTCTCATGTAGAAAGCCCCACAAAATGCTCCGTTTCTGTATATATATATATATATATATATTCCAACTTAAATTGTGATTGTGATATGCCTATAAACGTATTTTCATGTTATGGATATAATATATATAGATGTGCGTATACGCGTATTTTCATATTACAATAAGATATGATACAATAGCCTTTATTATCCCATAGTGAAATTTGCCTTGGTCGTCCATATATATTTTAATTCAATTTAACAATATCAATACATTATTTTAGATCGAAAAAGGTCTTTGCATGTCATAATGTCAAAATTATAGCCTAAAAACGTATTTTCGTGTTATAATTCTGTCCACGCCTATTGAGAATAGCATTTCTCGTAAAGTTATTCCACTTGGTTGGAAGACATTAGAGACGTTCAACAAGTAGAAACGACATAGAATTTACTGTCATTCTGTGGTGATTTTTTTTTCCTTTTTGCGCTTTATGTTTTGTTGTGAAAGACTAGAACAAATCGCGCCGATTAACATTGCTCACTCCTTTTGCTTGATGAGCTTAGTTAGAGTTAGAGCTCTTGTCTCTTAGCTACGCGCCGTAACTCTCGTTGAACTCTCATTCCTAATACACGTATTTTCACGTTCAATCAGCACAGTTTTAAATTGTACCACCTACATACAGTGGAAACCTCATAATTCGGATTCATTGGGAATTGACTTAAACATCGATCTAAGAGAATTCAAATTACAGAAGGGGACAAAGCTGAATCACAAAAGTGTTAAATTTACATGTAGCTCTTGCCCTTAAGCTTAAGTCTTTATATGCACCTTAATACTCTTCTTTTATTGACCAATGAGACCAGCAGAATTTGTTGTACCGGTATGACCTTGTCGGATAACAAATGAACAGTCTTGCGGCAAAACGAGATAAACGCCATATTTAAATTTTCTGGGAAACCAAAGCCCCTCCATTTCGTTGGATGTTTAGAATGGTCAAAATGGATATATCTCATGTAATAGTCCTCATAGATCGGAGTGCTAAATACCTGGGTGTCACACTTGATAGATTGCTCACCTATTTCAACCATTTAGAAGTTATGCAAAAAGAGCGCTAAAAATTGTCTTTTAGGACATCTGCCAGGAGCACCTTGGGGAGCATCTCAAACAGTTCAGAGAAAATTTACTCTAGCTCTGTGCCGGCTACAGCGTCGCTAAGTATTCAGTAAAAAGCATGGACTCGAAACCCATACACTAAGCTTACCAAGTACTCAGTACAAAGCATGGACTCGAAACCCATACACTAAGCTTACCAAGTTCTCAGTAAAAAGCATGGACTCGAAACCCACACACCAAGCTTAAAAAGTACACAGTAAAAAGCATGGACTCGAAACCCACACCAGCTTATTTACACAAAACTGGGAGAATCGTTGAGAATAATAACATGATCTCCGAAGTCTACTTTTGTTCAGTAGCTTCCACACATTATCTGAATAGTCCATCTCATCTAAATAAAAACGAGCTAATCAGAGAATTTTGGAAAAATAACTAGGAAGATATGGGAAATGAAACCGCCTTCAAACAAGCCACTAACAGTGCTCCGAAAACACAAAGACTCAAATCTAGACGCCCTTTCTATAAATCAACCGTTGGTGATTTTAATATTACAGCAACATTGACATAATAATGGGCAAATAATAGACCAACAGGGCGAATATTTGACTTATTATAGACCAACCGGGAGAAACCTAGTCAAAGGTCTTTCACGACTCATTCCAGTCTTTAAAAGACGAGGGTGGAGGCGCGGTGGTCCAGGGGTAGAACATCGGCTTCCGGCGCAAAGGGTTCGTGGTTCGAGCCCTGATGATTTCGTTCCATACTTGTTGGATCGGTGTCACTTTAATGTGATAGGCTGAGACAGGAGTCATGGTATCCCCGCCGTGTCTCATGTGTGGCAGCACAAAAATTTGTCAGACGTCAGTCTTGGGGCCCGTCCACAATATAGCCTGTATAGTGATGATTTTGGACGTTAAACCAACATTAGTATTAAAAAACCGAATTTATCATAACAAAAAGACTTTGAACCAGACGTGGGGACTCTCCGGGTTTAAAGTCCCCTAGGTTCCCCTGAGGGATCCTATATGGCGCGATCTAGACATGGACGAACAAAATCCAATAGTTATGCTATGCTATGGCAACATCAAGGAAACATCCACGTGTTCTCGATTTAAAATAGTCAACCATAACCGTTCATTGCCCTGTTACAAAACTTGATGGGGGATATGACACAATTCACGTTGCCGATGACAGGCCAGCATCTTGAGTTGACAGACTTGATGTGGAGGTGTTGCCTTACGATGTTGCCATTACCTTGATATAATTATTCCAAATATGATGCACTCAATAATCTTTAGTGTTTTTAGTAATATTATTATAATATTGTTATAGCTCTTTAAAAAGAGGAGTATGCTTTAAAGAAGTAACTGTGGTTCAAAAAGAAAACATTATACCATGTTATACTACATCATCACTCATCATCATCATCATCATCATCATCATCATCATCATCATCATCATCATCATCATCATCATCATCATCATCATCATCATCATCATCATCATCATCATCATCATTAAAAAAGTAAAGTGGTTCAAAAAGAAAACACATGAAACATTATAGTGTGTTATAGAATACTACGTACGTTTGCAAACAATAATCTCTCTAACAGGTTATTGTGAATTATGCCTCGATAAAAA
Organism: Elysia chlorotica; assembly: GCA_003991915.1. Classification (NCBI taxonomy): domain Eukaryota; kingdom Metazoa; phylum Mollusca; class Gastropoda; family Plakobranchidae; genus Elysia; species Elysia chlorotica. Next base: position 7,792 of record RQTK01000819.1, read on the forward strand.
GCACATTATTTTGCGTATCTGTCCTCGTTCGGCTCACCATGTTTTTTTTGTTTTTGTTTTTGTTTTGTTATTGTTGTTGTTGGTTTTGGTTGGTGGTGGTGTGGTTGTTTTTTTTGTTTATTTGTTTTTTTTTTTGTTACCATAGCTACCTCAGTCAAAGACAGTAACAGTTAACCAAGACTAGAAACGAAGGCCTAAGATGCGACTAGGGATTACGTGATTTCGAAGTGCGTTAAACACAGGTTAGTCTCTCTTTGTGCATAGTAATTATTACTTCCACTGTCATTACAGCATTTGTTTGTATGAACATAAACCAGTAAAACCAATCTCGCCCGGAGTCAAAGCCCTCGTTTAGCTCAATGTTTACCGCGCTATGCTTGTCGCTAGTGCACGATGCTAAGGCCAGAGCCAGACTGACGCTGGTGGTTGGGGTAGGGCTGTGGCTTCCATATGAAACCCTCTTGTATATTTTTAGCCTCGGTCTGCCAATGCATTTAAATACAAGAGGTTTTCATAAAAGAACCTCCAGTCCAACCATAGCCCCACCCCAGCCACCAACGCTAGTCTGGTTCTGGCCTTAGTCTAAAAGTTGATGTCACCGTCTCCCTGCCTTGTTTTTCGGTTAACGTTTGAATACGTTACATGTTTTCATAACTTAATAAAAATTTAATAATTATCCCTCAGAGAGTAATCTTATCTGGTTATAACTAAGCTAATTGTAGAAGGCCTCCTGTTATGACCGTTGAGAATGGACCTCGTTAATCCAAAAGTCACGCTCATCGAAAAGAGTTTTCACCGAAACAAGGCATTTCAACGACAACATTACAGGACCTGTAGGTAGATGGAATCACAACATTCTGTTTACTCGGAGTAGTGAGTAAAACGTGGCGGTAGCTTAAAAACTTGTCCAAAAACAGAAGTTAACCAAGACATGCGTCAGACGTCTAAAATGCAGCTAGAGATCACGTGATCTCAACGTACGGTTTAAAATTAAAACAGTCTTGCCTCTCTCTGCGCGTATTATTAATACCGCTCTTTCCATTAATTGGTTTGTATGAACAAAACTGAGCAAAGCCCAACGTGCACAGTATTAACATTAATCGTAGGCTATACTGTTTTCCCACATAAACCGTAATTATGCCGGGGGTACATTTCAATCGCACGTTTCCAACAGAGGTAAAAAAAAAAATAAAATAACGGACTCCTATATGTACATAGGTGGGTTACATTTCCACGCCATATTCGGTAGGGACAGAAAAAAAAACGCAAGCTGAGCTCACTGTTTACCGCGCTTAGTGTAGTCGTGAGGGCCCAATGCTAAGTCTACGGGGTTAAGTCACAGTTCCCCTGCCTTGAACTCGTCTTAAAACTTCTTATTCATATCTTAAGGCGAACTGTAGGCTTACTGAAACGTAGTTAGCCTAATTAAGACCCTAATTATAACTATAATGGCGTATATAGATTTGAAAAATCGGTTATGTGGGCTCTAATTAAATAAACCTTGACGTGTTGTTGAAATAATAATCATCTTAGTGATATAGTAAATCAAAATATTATTTATTGAAAACACTAACATGCCTACAATCGTTAAAAGAGGAACTTTTAAAATTTCAAAATAGAGAGTAAGACGTTTACTCTTTCATAGTGACGGGTCTTTTCCTTAACTTGGACCTTAAAGCTAATGATACGTGTTCATGATAATCACAGTCCATGCACGGCCCATTACGAAATAGGTAGCACACTAGAGAGATTTGTGGGTTACCACCAAATAAAGAGCTTACCTATTATTTAAGACCTTCGTTAACCATAGGCTATAGAGGTTGTCACTGAAAACTTCTGTCTCTCGATTTTTTTCTATTGTTTTTTTTAATTTTTTTTTAGGGGGGGGGGCGTTTTTGTTGTTGTTGTTGTTGTTGTTGTTGTTGTTGTTGTTGTTGTTGTTGTTGTTGTTGTTGTTGTTGTTGTTGTTGTTGTTGTTGTTGTTGTTGTTGTTGTTGTTGTTGTTTTCTTTACTTTTAAGGCGTGTTCCACTGTGTCTAAAGCCCGATGTCATAAAAATATAACTATGAATCTAATCTTAATTTCGAGGGTTTCCTTCGTTCGAATGAGTTCGATGCCAAATGGGTAGACCTAATTTTGGCTTTAAAGAACATCACCAGTATGTTTGTTTTGGTTGATTTCATAATTTTCCCCTCTTTTTGTTGTCGTTTTTTTTCATCGGTAAGCCTTCTGTGGTTGAACGTTTTAAACGTTCATCATTATATTGTATTCTTTAGATTGAAATGAATTTCATACATGTGGTGTCATCATCACTCTGGTTAATTTAAAATAGGACTAACAAAGAATTAGATATACCTGTAGGCTACTTTGTTTTACAACAATTTCTTTTAATTTCCCTGTCGCCGTCAAGTTTTGCAAGTGTTTCATCAATAGGAAACCTAGGTTTGCCTTTGTTTAGTCGCATCCATAGGCCAACACGGTCCGGCCGAGTTAGTTTTTTCTTGTTGTTGTTGTTGTTGTTGTTGTTGTTGTTGTTGTTGTTGTTGTTGTTGTTGTTGTTTATTTGTTCGTTTTTGTGGTTATTGTTTATATGTATGCTGTTGTTGTTGTTTTTTGTTGTTGTTGTTGCTGTTTTATTCATGGCAACTACAAGATACGCCTCGATCTCCTTTCCAGTGGTGGGCTTAATATATAAGAAAGACTTACGACTAGTTGTGAGCTACCAGTAACACAACGGTGTTCTTGGCTTATTGTGACGCCTCATCAAAGTACGCCTATTTTTTTTTTATGAAATAATTGGATGGGCTGTTTAAAATTTTACTCACAGTGATAACGTCGCAGTGAGGGAGACACCAAGTCATGCTTTAGGAATGCGAGGAATGTCTGTACGTGTTCGATTAAGGGACTAAAAATCAATAATGTCGTCAGACTCCGCATGCTATTTCACTCACGCGCAAGCCCGCCCAGCAACAGGCCCACTGTGTTTCTCTTTATCTCTCTCTCTCACTCTCTCTCTCTCTCTCTCTCTCTCTCTCTCTCTCTCTCTCTCTTTCTCATTCGCTCGCTCTCTCTCTCTGTCTCTGTCTGTCTATCTATCTGTCTCTCACCCCTCTCCTTCCCTCTGAACATAACATTTTTGTGTGGTCAGTAATGACCACACAGAGTAAGAGACCACAATAAAAAGAAATTATTGAAGTGGTTTAAGGACAGCGAACTAATAACTGAACTCATTAGAGAGAGAGAGAGAGAGAGAGAGAGAGAGAGAGAGAGAGAGAGAGAGAGAGAGAGAGAGAGAGAGGGGGGGGGGGGATGGTCAATATTCGTAATCTCCAGAATGTGATCAACATCTGTACTATTTATTAAACATTTTTCTTCATTATTTATTTTAGAAATGATCGACATACAAATTTGAATCGATCTTATGCAAAGTTTAATTTACTACTATACGTACAACTGAATCAGGCGTACTTCTCTACGCATGATTGAATTTTGAGATCAACGACAACTTACTGGAGATGACCACATTTTAGGCTGCTGTGGAAAGTCCTGTTTCGAAAATAGACTATGACGTTAGGTTTTCGGAGCGCCATCTGGACAGTGTTATGTATGTGAACCAATAGGAATTTGTTAAAAAATGGTGGGAATCATGTAGCACCACCTACTGGCGAACACTGACCAATCAAATTATGAAATTGTAGACGTTTTTCCCAGGTATCTAATTTTAGTATCAACTCTCCAGGCTTTACTCCATTGATGCCACCTATTTTATCTCTCGTGTGTCAGTGCCAGCCAAAGATGGCAAGGGACTAAACATAACAATTACTGGATCTTCACCTAAAAACAACTCATCATGGCTATGGGTACGGAAGGTTTGTACATTGTTTGAGAAATTGAGATAGATCTAGATCTACTTGAATCCTTTAAGTGATGTTAAAATCTAAGTGAGATTTTAACTAGATCTAGATCTAATCAAGACTTGACCCATGGCAAATGAAGCTAGATTTGGATCTAATCTAGATTAGATCTAGATTTATATTACTCGTCAGACTCGTAGATTACAGACAATACAAAATTGTCATCTGACTCGTGAATTGGATTTGGTCCTCTTCTAATCAAGGTCTAGAGGTACATCTTTGACCAGCATTCCATGTAGATCTAGATCTAGTAGCTTGGATGTAGTTTGGCTTAAGTTAATGTTTTCCAAATGGTTAAAAATAGAGTTAGATCTAGCGAGCAGTATTTGATATGAAAATATCCCTCCAATTAGCCTAGTGAAAACTTGAGGCTTGAGGGACTCCATGTTGCTTACTCTGATTGCCCTCTCAGACCGCAACTGCTGTTGACCTACAAAGCTTGACGCACACCTGCCTCACTGTGAAAAAAGTATCTGTAGGCCCTGCGCTCGACTACTTCACTGATTTAGCATGACCTCCACACTGGGCACTGCGGGATGTCGATTAACTGACATTGGTAGTGAGCATTCATTCATCATTAATTCATTTACTCCTCCTTTCTCCAACATGCGAGATGGTTTTGGGCCTTCATTCATCATTTACTCCTCCTTTCTCCAACATAACATGATCGAGAAACTTGTGAGTGGGTGTATACATAATTGGCTCTTAAAATGTCAACCACTAAATAGTTTGCCGAATTCTCTGCCTCCCAGGCACATTATGACGGTATATCACTGTTGATAGCCCCTAAGAAAGGAAAGGGCTGAGGAAGGAGCAAAATCCCCTCATAGAGATCTTGGGTAACCTGGCGGTGTTTAGGCCCATGTATGAAGACAAATGCGTAGCCGCCAACTAATATGTATTATAATTGTACATATTTAGTATGTATTTGACATCATGAGCATGTCCGTCGTATGTGGTAGAAAAAAAAGATGTATTTGACAGTAACCGGCTAAAAAGTGGGTGTTCCGTCGATCGCTCAGTACTTGCTGCAATTTTCGGCATTAACACCCGGTTAGCCCAGCCGCTTCAGATGTTTAATGTCTCATAAGTACCCCCTATGCTTCGTGGCACTGGGATTGGCTGAGTCTCTAATGAACTTTTAGAGTAATCATTCACTCGCGGCTGTTTAAATGCGGTGAATAGTGTAACACTATTGCAGCAATTATGTTACACCCTCCGGCGATGTCCATTCGGGAATCCCTTGGCTTTGTTTACCGGTGCTAGGCAGAGAGTTAGTTTCCAAGAATCCATTTTTAGGGCGATCAGTAATCATCTTCACTGTTAAGAGCCGGTCCCCTCACAATTCTTACTCTCGCACGATCAGATAATCGCTGCCACTCTTTTACACAGACATACACACACACACTACCGGCGGGCTGCACATTATTTCATTTTACTCGAAGTTACATATTGTACAAGATTGTTAATTTTGCTATACTAGGCTGTACTGAATTCCTCTTGGGTCTATTTGGTAATTTGCGGTTGTGTTTATATTATAAAAATTTAAGTTAAAAACATTTACAAGGCCAAAAAAAAATTGTTTAAATCATCTGAACATTCACTCTCTTTGGTTATTGTATGTTAAAATATCAAGGAAAATTGATTGTTCACATAACAAGAAAAAAAAAAGATTTATTCCTGGGCATCTCTTCACAGCTTTCACTACTCTAGTAGCTAACGTACATCCTTTAAAGGCTTTTCACCATTCCCCCTTCTCCCTCTCTTTCTGGGGGGCGTGGAGGTCTGGGTTTGAGTCCTGGCGATTGCACTCCCTATTGGTTGGGTAGGTGTCAGTATAATGTGACCGGCTGAGACAGGATTCGTGGCATCCCTGCCCTGTCTCATGTGTGGCAGCACATAAAATTGTCAGATGTTAGTCTTGGGACACGTTCACAATATAGCCTATATATGGTATCCCTGCCCTGTCTCATGTGTGGCAGCACATAAAATTGTCAGATGTTAGTCTTGGGACACGTTCACAATATAGCCTATATAGTGCTGATGTTGGACGTTAAACCAACTCAACCCTCTCTTTCTCTCTCTCTCTCTCTCTCTCTCTCTCTCTCTCTCTCTCTCTCACTCCTTAGTCCTTAATTTTGATCTTTCAGTTCAACTACCCTTGCTCAGTATGTCACCAGTGGCCTGGTGAGCGCTGTGGCAATGAACGGTGCCTATCAAACCCTGATGAATTGGAAAACTATTTAACCCCATTACTCCAGTTTTACTTAGACATATAAGATATAGGCCTATTCTCAAACAGTCAATTCAGTCTGATTTTCTGTTCAGCACACCTTCACCTCTAAGTCCTAACAGTTGTTAGTCATCGTGATTTGGGAACATAAAACTAAGCTTAATCTAGATCTGTTATTTCAAACGGATGGTTGCAACTCTGGCCAAACTGATGCTACCTTTTGTATCGTATCGTAGCAGGTGGTTTAAAAGGGCTTAGAATGTAATTATTACACCTTTTTGTTGTTGATGAATATTATTTTAATGTCCCATGTGGACATCTAGATTTTCGTACATTTACGATCTTTTAAGGGACAGCTTATTTGTGGTATTCCCCGTTAAATTGCCAAATGAAGACTGATAACTAAAAAAAAACTGTCTGTCGTTCCGAAGTGGAACTGCATCTCATGAAGGTGACCCTAGATCTAGATCTTATTATGTGATATAAATCGGGAACTAGATAGTTGAGTGTTGACCTTGATGGGCGAACTGGCTCAAGTGGCAGAGCATCTGGTTCTCATTAAGTGTCTAGTTCGAAACTGACGACTGGACAAATCGTCGGATTTTGTCCCCTTCTGGTTGATTCAGTCAACAACATTGGTGTTACTTCCAATTGCTTTGGGCATTTTAGAAAGCTTATAGTTATACATTCTTTAGCCAACAGTCTTGAAAATATTAGACTTAGTTCACACAATGCCTGGATATTGCTTGTAAACTTGTGTTTCTGACACCATGAGATTAAAATCAGAAAAAGAACAAACAAAAACACATTTTATCAAATAACACTAGTAGTTGTTTGTAGTTTTTTAAATAATATTATGGTTAAGCTTATTGAGGGCTGAACCAAATAAATGTGGCCATCGAATAGGTTTGCAGTGACTAATCGCGCTAAAAATCTGTATTTGCTTTCTCAAAAGTTGGCAGCTATGCGAATGTACTATTGATGTAGGGGAAGATGGTGATAAAAGCCATGCTTTTATTAATTCTAGGGATGCGACTTTTCCGGAATTTCGGAAATATAATTTGGGTTTGGAAAGAACTTTTTCCTGAAAGTTTGCCGAGCCACCATATTTATTTTTCAAGGAAAAATTCCCCGATACTATCATAACTATGTGCCGTTCAGTCTTTATTACTTGCACAAACCCTAAATCCACAGTCATGAAGACCATTGTTTTTGGTTTGTTTTGCTTTTATCAACTGGCTCATGAGAGGTTATGTCAGAACTCAACAAATAGTCAACTGGCTATATTACCTCGCATATATTTCCGCGAAATTGTAAAAGTGAGAATTATTGCGCTTCTATTTAGAAATATGCAACCTTATGGACGACTCCGCTGCTTTTAGCAAAATAATGTTGTTCCTGATTATTTGTGCAACTATAACCTGAGCAGAGAGAAATGTACTCAAGTTTTGGTAGTGGAGACGGAAAAGAAAAGCAGAGAACAATGTTTATCAACATGCAATATCTTTTTATTTTTTATATAACATTATTATATGGTTATTGACACTGTAGCTGATCTCATCTGGGTAACCATTATCAAGTTAATATGACCGACATAGTTTATTCCTCTGAATAATACTGATCGACCCATCTATATCCAATCCTCGCCATCTTTTCTGACTAATTGATTCCTGCTTGGGTGTGTTTGATCTGAGATTTTTTCGGTATAACGAAGGAACCTCGCCCAAACCGCTCTAAGCTTGTTAATAATTAACTTACAGAATAATCATGGGCTCTGGTCTGATAGATTTTATATAATTTAAAAAATAAAAAATTAATCTAGATCGTGCAAGATGTAACCGGTAAGTATTTAATTTAATAATAATAATAATAAATTACATTTATTTAGCGCTTTCCATTTTCAGAATATTTTTAAAAATCTCAAAGCGCTTTACAGTGGATACACTAAATACGCATACATCATATCAATCAGCATGCAATTAAAAATTAAATATTAAAAGTTAAATCTTAACCAAACAATATACATAAGAAGAAATGTAGAAGTAAATAGTATGCAGCATATACTCATTATCAGAAAGAATATAATAAAAATGATAATGTTCATTTTTATGCTAGCGTCTAATATAAAGCGATTAGGTTTCTTCAATCAGCATGTACTTTTTTTTAATGGTGGTTGTTTTATTTTTCTGACGGACGTAACAGTTACAAAGTATTTCTTGTACTACATGTATTTTTTTTATAGAGATAGATTTGACCCTGAAAAAAAGCTTATATTGTCTCAAAGCATATAAAGATACTTGTGGTACCAAAAATAAAGGTAAAGGGCATATATTTTGCAATTCTTACAAAATGGTATGCAATGTTATCTAACGGACGTCACTCTTACAAAGTATACAGGTCATATTACCACAAATATGAATTTTTTTTAAAAAGAGAATCAGTGATTTAGAGTACTCTAAGGCTAACTACAAACAGCATCAAAGCTCATTATAAGGTTATTTAAAATGATAAAGTTATTAAAGAAAACACTTTGTAACAGTTACATCCGTTAGTTTTGGACATTCCCCCTTGCAGCCCACCTAGTGTAAAAATCTATCATTAACTTATCTTCTTACTTTGATTTTCTATAATTTCAATACATTAACTATACAGGAAATCCGAAATTTAAGGATTTTAGTTAATTTTAAAATTCAGTTGCTTTGTCAGGTTTCAGACACCAATTTTTAGGAATGGCTCATATATTAAATTATCTTTAGAGAAAAACTGTAAAATTAAGGAAAATTGGCATATACTTGATTATCAGAAAGAATATAATAAAAATGATATAAAATGCAACACTGTAAAGCTGCGTAATAGTATACAACCATAAGTGAACAAAAATTAATGAATTAAAATTGAAACCTTATCTCATGGGAAAAAAAAAAAAAAATTGATAGCTATATTGTAGGTGATTAGCACATTTAGCTCATAATACAATTTAATTCTAAATTTATTGTTTGTTTCTGCTAATAAAGTTTTGGTCTGTTATTCACATGTTTATCTCCTATTTTTTTTTTAAGAGAAACTGCCTCTCTCTCTTAAACTCTCTGTCTCTCTTGGGGGCGCCGTAGCCCTAGTGTAGAACATCGGCTTACAACGAAAAAGGTCTGTGGTTCGAGCCCTGGCGATTTTTCCCCCTACTGGTTTGGTCGGTGTTAGTTTAATATGACCGGCTGAGACAGGAGTCATGGTATCCCTGCTCTGTCTCATGTATGGCAGCACATAAAGATGTCAGAGTCAGACGTCAGTCTTGGGGGTTCGTCCATAATAAAGCCTATTGCTGATGTTAGACGTTAAACCAACTTAACAACAACAACAACCTCTCTCTTTCTCATTCGAAGTTTGTGTTTTAAGTAAATTTCTATTATTGACTGTGACTGAAAGTTGATATTACTCTGACTCTTGAGACAATGACAAGTCTTGTCAATGTGTTTTTAAATAATAATATTAATACGTTTTTTTTTTTTTGCATTCCAGGACTAGATATTGACGGCCTGTGTGGCCTCAATCCTAATGAACTTATGGATGTTGTTCAAGGAATGAATGACATAACAGCTAATCAACTTTTTGAACAAATTCAAAACCATCCACATCAACCCTTTCATCTTTTTCAACCTGGTAAGTTACTTATGATGCTTCTGCTTTTAACTTAGTTAAGTTTCTTGGTGGGTTTTTTTTTGTTACTTAAAAAAAAAAAGTGATTTTGGGCCACATTAAGTGTATATATATGTAGCATATGAATGTTCATTACTTAAGAAACAATTTCAATTTTTACCAAATGCAGTGATGGAACATCCACTGTTAAGGTCGCTTTTTGAATGGGTCAAATGTTTATTCCTTATTTCTGACTATAAACAGAGGTCAAATATATTATATGCATCTATCACTTTGTGTAAAATATATAATTTTTTGTTTGATTTTGAAAATTTTGAAAAAAAAGAAATTGCGGACTTTTCTGTAGTGCCACTTGACATATTTTTCATAGCCTAATAGACAAAGAAAATGTATTTGAACTATTTCTCACATCTATTTCATGTTTTTTTCATCAGTCTACATGATTGTCTGTGTAAATCAGTAAAATAAAAGGTTTTTCAGTAATGTTTTGCTGATAATATTTAAATAATAATCCTTTTTTTTTGTCGTTTTCTCAAAATCGTCATTTTTGCGAACGTGCATGCACTAGGAATGATTTTTCTCTGTAACCGTCTGTCAGATTGTCCTAAAATTTGCTGTGTGTATTCCTTTAGTTATAAGCTATGAGGCAACAGAGGCTTTTTTAAATAAAAGGACTAAAACATCTTTTTTACATGACAAATTGAATTTCATACCCTAATTTTCAGTTTTTGCCGTTTTTTCATTCGGAGCTTCTTTCAAAAGGCTATTCTGAAAATTCTATCGCAGCTACTGTTAAAAGCCTCTGTAGCCTCATAGATATAGCCATAAGCATTATTGAAAACAAGTTTCATAACTTTCTAACAGATCTAGAAAAAGAAAAGCCACTCCTCAGGTTTGAAAAAATGTCCCAAAACTTTAACAGTCGGGGTGTCAAAATCATCCCTCTCATTATGACCGATACTGAAAGTTGACTAAAATCTGCTGAAATCTCCACCAAATGTGCTCAAGACATACACTAGAACATAAAAACACTGAATTTTATAATAAAAACAATTTTTGCTCTTTTTGGTAGCTTCTCCCCTTAATAATTATGTTATCAACCAACTGATCACAAATACAAATGCTGTTAATGCATGACTTTTTATTCATGCAACCCCTTTCGATAAACATTTAATTCCTATTTTTTGCTTTGATGTATTCATCATACGATGAGCCTTCTGTCTGTTTAGCTTGAATTTAGACATCAAGATCAAGGTGTATTCCCTTAACCTTTTTTTATTTTATTTTTTTTTATCTCAGGCCACCCTGTTCAAGAATCTCAGCCACATCCAATGTACAACAACCAAGACATGGATCCTGGCTACCACCGGCAGATGGAAAGACCGGCACACACCTACAATGCTCAAAACCAAGTTCCACCACCTGTCAGCCCTCAGAATGAAGCCCCCTGGGTGCAGATTTTGGAGCAGCCCAAATCGAGAGGGCTTCGATTCCGTTACGAATGTGAGGGTCGCTCTGCAGGCAGTGTTCCAGGAGAAAACAGCACAAACGATCACAGAACTTACCCCACCATCAAAGTGAGTTTCCTACTTTCTATCTAGAGACTAAATCAGACTTGGTATAATTAAATCGCATGTGCAAGATGTTCATTAAAGTTTAGTTCAGAAGAATACATCGCTGAAAATCTCAACGCCTGTGGATTTTGAAGGATTTGTTCAGTAAGACTCATGCAGGCTTGTTTTATTACAATCGATACAAGTGATTTTTTTTTTTAATTTGCAAGAGATGGATAGTAATAACTAAGTTTTGTAAGATATTGTCACAAGTATGGACTCCTAATTGATACAAACAAATTACCTTGGACATTGGATAGTACAGTTCCTGTAATTGAATTTTATTTTATTTTTCTCATCAGGTTCACAATTATTCTGGACCAGCCATCATTGTTGTTTCGTGTGTCACAAAAGAAAACCCTCCCCATTGTAAACCACATCCTCATGCCATTGTAGGAAGAGACTGTAAAAAAGGTGTTTGCACACTACGTGTGAAAGACACCACAGATAAAATCATGTAAGTATTTAACTACCACCTAGACGTTTTTTTTTAATGTCCTTGTATTGTTTAAAAGTTCTGAGACATACTTAGTACATGTTGGATGTGATGGGTTTTTTTTCATGGGATAGAAGCTTTGTCTAGTTCTACTTTTCTAGGTTTGTTTCTTGCTGGTGTTGTTTTATTTTACTTTGTCTTCTGTAAAATTATATATCTATATATACACTTTTTTTTTTTCAATTTTTAACATGAATACCTCTAGCATGGTACAAATGAATTTTTTTTCTCAAATGGTATTTGGAATTTTTATTTGAAATATTCAAGATTTTGCAATGACAATAAAAAAAAAAAAACAATGTGAAGGACAACTCTTCCTCTTTTCTTAGTCATATTAAAAGATGTTCTTTTATCCCCAGATTTCCCCAAATTGGTATTCAGTGTGCCAAGAAAAAAGATGTTGAAAGTGCGCTGCGCACTCGCAAAGAAATAAATGTTGACCCATTTCAAAGTAAGTTAGAAATCAGAATTGAATATCAGCAGGGACTGTTTGATGCTTTGATACCGCCCATATAGATACAGTCCATTATTTGTTTTGCTAATAAATTGCATAATTATATAATTTAATTGTTTTCTTTACAACAGCCCATGTGTTTAACACCAACAGCACAGAAACTAGTATGAAACTTTGGGTTTTAATGATAATATATTTACTCAAATTTAATGAGTGTTCATTTGTAAAGCAATTGAAATCTTCTTTTTAGTTTGTTACTTCTAATAGCTATAGTTGGGGTGGGATATACTTTTCGGAAATCATTCACTAACTTCTCATCTTTGAAACAATATGTTACTGATACAGACTCTATTTTAAATATTAAGTGTATAATAACCATTATATTTTGGTTATTGTTTTTCGCAGCTGGTTTTGAACACGCTCAGTCCAACATTGATTTGAATGTTGTGCGCCTTTGCTTCCAAGTGTTCCTGCCAAATGAACAGGGCAAAGTCACAAGAGTTGTACCCCCTGTTTGTTCACATGCCATCCATGACAAAAGTAAGAGTTTTGTAGGCATAAATACTACATGTAGAATTATATTGGTTTAAGTCTATCTAAATAAGTTATTTGAGAGATTCATGTAGATATTTTATTTTAAAATAAGCCTCTTGTGTGCTGTTTTAGAAAAAATTCAACTCTTTTTGCACTGTTTAATTGTTGCGACAGACAATTGTATAGGAATTCTTCTTTTGCTGGATGGCTCTATTCATGTAGCAAATTATGTTTACAAATTTTGTATGAAATAATGGGTGTATCTTTTTCATGCATTCCACATGCTTTCATAAATGTGTAATATTTCTTTCCCAGAATCATCAAAAGATCTTGTCATATGTCGAGTAGACAAAAGTTCAGGGAAAGCCAGGGGAAAAGATGAAGTGTTCTTACTTTGTGATAAAGTCAACAAAGGTTTGTGATTGTAACTCATTTATTTGCTCAAAGCTTAAGATAATTCTGTTTTCCCAGCCTTCCCTTATTTGCAATACACCAAACATGCATGATTTTTAGACAGGCGTTCTTGGTGGCAATGATATTTAGTTAGATATTTTTATCAATGAAATAATACTGAAGTAGAAGAAGGTAAAGAGCAATTCACATGGTTTTTTTTTTTTTATTTTTTTTTGGGGGGGGGGGGGGGGTTTTTTTGATTTTGTTTTTTTTTTATTTTTTTTTGGGGGGGGGGGTTGTCTTTCTATGATTTCAATATCGAAGTAAATAATTTTTTTTTCAATGAATCATGAGGTGTTTTTTTTATTGAAGCACAACCACCTTTTTGTTTTCCATTGCACATCATTGGATACATTTTTGTTTTAATATTAAATTATTTCCTTTTTCTATTGCAGAGGACATAAGAATTCGCTTCTTTGAAGAGAATGAGAATAACGGTACAGTTGTATGGGAGGATTATGGAGATTTTGGGCAAGGAGATGTTCACAGACAGGTCAGACTCTCAGCTTAATAGTCTCTTAACATTAGTGTATATAGAACATAGATATTCTGATAGGGCCAGTATTCTAGAAATATCTTGTGAACAGTCTCTACTTTTATTCCTGCTCTTGTGTTTATTAGAAAGAAAATGAAAGGTGTGCACTAACAGAGGCTGTCTTTTTATCTTTAAGGTGATAGGAGACTTTGGAAGAAACTAAAAGCAGCCAAGGTATTTTAATTCATTTTTATCTTTAATACTCATCAGCTTTGGAAGATGGCTTCCAGCTACAGGTTTCATTTGTTGGGCAGGGGATACTAATAAACTTTTCAAAATAACACTAATCAATTAAAGTCAGAAATGAATTGATCATTTGTTTGAACTCTTTACACATGTATCAAATCATATATATAGCTTTTATGGATTGAAAAAACTAACTTATCCACTTTTACAAAGTATCAAAGTCTAATGGCAGAGGACTGCATCGCAAATAGAAAATTGAAAAGTTTCTTATAATGTTTTGTATCAGTATAATTTGACTGGCTGACATATTTTCAGCTATCCTTCCTCTGTCTCTGTGTGGCAGAACATAAAATTATCTTGGGACCTCTGAGATACAGCCTATTTGCTAACGTTGGATGTTAAGAATTCAATCTTTACTTTTCATGCATTGTTCATCCTCTGTGTTGCTTTTCAGTATGCCATTGTGTTTCGGACTCCGGCATACGTAAACCAGGACATCACCAAGCCTCTTGTTGTGCAGATGCAGCTTCAGCGACCATCAGACGGAGAAACCAGTGAGAGCATACCATTCACATACATGCCAGAGGACCCAGGTAAACATCTTGCTTAAGCATGTTGAAAAATGTATGTAGATAAGGAGAATTTTAATGTAACACATTGAATATCATATACTCTTCTACTTATGGTATATATTTGGGAACAATTACTTTTTACACTCGAAAGTTGCGTATTCCATGTTGTTTTTTCCCTAAAGTTGACCTATGAATGGGTGTGTCAAACTGTTTCAACAAATGCAAAATTACTTGGCTTTTAATTTATTTTTTATTATCCATCAGGACTATGTGGATCATAATTTGATACCATTTTGACATTTTAAAAGGTTTTTCACAAACAGTACTGTTGAGATTTGTTGATAAAGCAATTTGGCCACCCTCAGTCTCTATTTGATTACGTTATTAGGCAATTTTTTTTGTTTCTGTAGTAAATTTTGGAGATACTTTTACTTTTTTGCAGATCCAGACAGAATAGCAGAGAAAAGGAAAAGAAAGGCACAGAAGTTCCTAGAATACTGGCAAAATCAAGGTAGTTAAGTACTCCAGATATTTTTAATTGTTTTTAAACTTAAGCCTCATTGTTTTACCTCACAGATGGGGAAAGCGCTACTTGTTTTATTTCTGGTGTTCTATTCTCACTAATCATGTAATTAATGGTCTGAAAACAACTGCTTGTTTTTTTACAATAGTTTGAGGTATAGCTTATACTGTTCTCAGAATTGCCTATAATTAAGGTGCAAAGACAACCATTAAATCAAATGTAATAATGAAATGACATTAAAACGTATCAATAATATAATTATACCTTAAATAATTTTTTTAAATCACTCATTTAGAATGAGACTTGTGCAATTATAAATAGACTTCAGATGTGAGAAGAGCCATTTAGAAAAAAATATGATTTAGAAAAGGAAGTAGTTAGAAACAAAGAGTAGAATTGTTATGTTTCTCAGCATGCCAAAAAAGGACAACGGCTTTGAAAGAGGTTTCATTCCTGATGTCTTTATTTTCAGTTGATTAGAGAACTAATCCTATTGTTGAATAGGTTTTATTTGTATTTTTTATATAATGCAAATGGTTTGATGGTTCCAGGAAGCACTGACAGTAAGCGCGGGGGAGCCAGTGTGAGGGGAAGGTTGCAGCACATGCTCAAGGGAACTAGGAGGATTAAGAAGGAGCCTGGGACTACACAACCAGGTAGGATTGTGTGATGCAATGTGCATCTTCTTCCTCTTTTCTTGCCAGGAGCAAGAAGAAAGTTTGTTGTTGGTTTACTTTATTTCCCTAGTAGCTTCATTTCAGACTAACTTGCATGTGGCTCATAATATAAAACTGTGTGTAATGTAGGGTAAACAATGCAGAAAAGGTCTTTCTAATAAAAAATTCAACTTTTGTCAGTGGGTATTTGGCAGAGGTTTGTGCAATAATATGGTTCAGGCGTAAGACAAGTCTTTGGCATATTATTACTACCCTTCAGGTGTGGCGACAGATTTTGATTTAATTTTGGTAATATACACCACTGAATATGATAGCATCACGCAACATATTATTATATGTTAAACAGTCACAGAAAAGTAAGAAAGAGAGAGAATTGAAGTCTTCAATTTATGAAAAGCTGTATAGTTTATCTTCGTTATGGTTTGTCTTAAGCAGGTTCTGTTCATGGTTTGAGAGGCATATTATTGTAATTGCAAAGAGTTAAAAAGAGGGGGCAGTATATGACCTGCATATTGTAGAAGCTAGGTTTAAAAGAAGTCTCCCTTGTGTTTTCTTTCAGAACACCCAGGGTTCCCAGTGGAAGTGATCGCCGGCTCGTCGGGCGCAGAGGGAGGTGCTGTGGGTGGTCAGCCTCCTGTGACCATCGACGGTTCCTCGATCGGCAGCGTGACTGTGAGCTCTATCGACTCGAGCGTGATCGCCGAGCTGTCCGGCCTGTCCAGTAGTGACCTCAGCGTGGTGTCCACGGAGAACGGTCAGCTGATCATCTCTGTGTCGGGCGGCGAGGGCGGTAGCGGCAACGGCAGTGGGCTCAGTGTTGACAGCATCAATCTGCCGGCCAACATGCTCAGCGGGGAGCTGATCAACCAGATAGACATCGGGCAGCTCAATGCCTATCTGCAGGTTGGTGGGCGGGTAGCGGATTCTGCATTATCCTTTTAATGATAGAATTTGTGTCTGTATAGTTATGTGTTTTTTGTTTCTTTATGTGGGGGATCTTTTTTTACCAAGCAAAACCTTTTTAATCTTTTTGTTTTCATATTCTTTTTCCTGATTTGTTTTTTTTTTTTGTTACTTCTAAATATAATTTTTTTAAGCAAATCAAACGGGCAACAAAGTTAAATACCATGTTTATTATGATTGATAGACCTTTCCACGTTCGTTTTAAAATTTCTCAATTTTAGTCTATAAGGTGGTGCAAAAAATGTTATCCGACGGTTTTTTTATCGAGATCAATTATATGTATAATCTTCAATAAGTTTTCCTAAACACTTACAAGTAAAACTATTTATGTTGGGATTTTTTTACAAATGAAAATGAACCCACGGATAAAAACACATCTTGTGGTCTGATCTGTTGTATGGAAATAAACTTTTTTCTTCTGCATTTTTTTTTTGCAAAATCAATAAAAAAAAATGTTTACCATCAATGTTGTGCATATATCACAAAAGAGTTTCTTTAAGTATTAAGAGAGGTATATTTAAAATAACACCTTTTTTCGTATCGTTTAACCATAGGACCAAGGTTCAGGTGAGATGCTGCTGAGTCAACCCACATCAGCAGAGCAAGGGCTAGGTTTAGGACACGACCAGCATCGTCAGATGGAGGCAGACGCCGAAACAGCGGCTGCACTGCAGGGCCTACACAACAACCAGATGTGATCTCTAGTGCTGCATGTGTCTCGTCTCATATCAACCCAACTCTAGGCCTCATCTTCATGTGTATGAAAGAATGGCATACTTTTATCTCTGTGCCTTTTGTAGAGTAGATTTTCGCTAGAAATCGAAACTCGAAATCAAGTACGAGTTAGCTCAAATAAGCAATGAATGACAAATTAAACTTTGCTGTTATCGTAAGAAATGAAAAATCAAGGGCCCAAAACTAACGGAAGAGGTTTGTTCACACATTATCTGTTTATAGGCTACTGCAATGAAGTTGAGGTACACAGGCTTCCATTGTAAGTCAATAAAATTCCAGAAAAGTGACCCTTCCCTTTTGTGCTAAAGGCTATAAATTATATAATGTGTAAATCTATATTAGTATAACTTTAAGGTCAAATTTAATTTGAAAAGTTAAAAAAGAAATTAATATATGTAAAATAATGTTTTAAACACATATCTAATTTGTATGCTTCTTGGTGATCTCTAATAAATTGTTAGATATGATAATATAATACCATTTTTTTTTCCTTCTTGTAGTTTACTAAATGGAATTTTTTAAAGTATCAGATGCCAATGAAAGTTCAGTTTTAAAATATTTCATATTTTTTATTTAAATTTTTGGACAGAAACTGCCGATTTCAGTTGAAAGGGTTATCTAAAAACATAAAAGTTTTTTTAGTGTTTGTATAAACGCTAAAAACACACATTACCGACTTTATCCACAATGAAAATGAGATGCAAGATGAATGGATGTGTGCGTGTGTGTTACAGTTAAATAATAAGGAAAACCTGAGAAAGTTTTCTTGAACTATATGTTCATTTCTTACTCCACAATTTAGGAAATTTCACCATTACAGATTACAACCACTATAATATGTAGTATTTTAAACAACTGGACATCTGTGTGGCTGTGCTGTATTGAACTCCGAGCTATTAGTCTGCTGTCAGAGTCAGTGATATTTTGTTTTTTGTTTTTTGACTCATTGGGTAATGGTAAATTCAGAAGATGAATAATTGGATTATCAGATAAATTATTTTTTTGTCAGACTATTCATATACTAGGGAAAAAATACTAACACAGCAAAACTTAAACTGACATGCCATATTTGTTACTTAAAAATTCTTGTTCATGTTTTAACTTGAAAAATGCCATTCTCCCAATAAATAATGTTTCTGTAGCCTTTTGCACGACTTGGACTAACTGTATTTTTGTGTTCATTGAGAATTTTCTGTATTGTTAATGCGATCCATATTTTATTTAGCAGTGTTCCAAGTCCTTTATTTTTTTTCCTTATCCCAATGGCCAAGTCAGTTGGTGCAGATCAAATTTTTTTAATACCACACTGAACTGTTATGTGCTGAGTTTAAGCAAAGTGTACAAGCAGTGTGTCTTGAATTTCAAATATTGCCTGACTTTTCTGAAGTGTCTTCATACTTTATCCTAGCTGCTCTACCTGATGCCTTCCATACAAATTTTTAGATATAATCTGTTTTCATTGTACATCTTTTTCTTATCTCCCTTTCCCCTAGGATGTTATAACTAATATAAGAAAGGTATACAAAGCGTCTCATTGCCAAGTTTATTTCACTTCACATTTCTCTGCACCTCCATTTAAATTAAGCTTCAGATAGTTACAGATAATTTTCAACCAATAATTAACTCAGTCTGATATTTCAATCATCAAAGATCTGAATAGGTTCTGAATAGGCTTTCAACAACACAGAAAAAAAACACACAAAAAACTCTCTCTCTCTCTGTTTGTTTGTGGGTTTTTTTTACTTAATATTCTGTTAGTGTCTATACTGTCATTCCAAATTAATGAAACACTTTCCCCTGCACATGTAGTTTTTGTGGTTTTTTTGTTTTTTATTTCATTTACTTGCATTGCAAGAGTAGGCCTTTATAACAAATTACAGTTTGTATTTATTTCCCTGTATCTTTGAAAGACTGATCAAGATTTAACTTCTTTTTTTTTTTTTTAATTATTCAACACAGCCAAATTTGTTTTGAATAGACTGGTGCTGCAAAGTAGTTTTGAATTATTGTTCGTAGAAAATTATGTATTCTAAGATGCACAGCAGAAAGCCTCTTTTCATTACTTTCTTGCAATGGAAGGTATGTGGGGGATTTAAAGCTGTGGCCTTCGTGGTAAGCTCCTATAAAAAGACTGTACAATGACCCCAGGTGAATGTTTAAGCATGAATAAATACATTCATTGCTTCTCAAATGTCCATTGTTCTGTCCTCAAAATTCTTTGAATAGATTTTTACAGTAGACTTCTGTTTTTTGGTATTGTATGTATGCATCTCCCAGTTTTCGTTGTTTTTGCTTTTTCAATAAATCCCTCTTTTTGGTTCTGCCATGCCTAGCAAGGGCATTGTGATTTATTACATGATATTAAAAAGGGCCATACCCTAATAAAACTACGAAAAAGACAAAGCACTTTTTTCTGATAGCAGATGAGCCAAGACTGGACCACCTAGACAAGTGTTTGTTACATTATAGTATTGATAATGTTGTGTATTGAATCGATGTTTATGTAGAGAGAAAACATTTTAAACTGATAGTCATTTCAATTTTTCATTGGGCATTGGTCTAGCAGAATGCAGGTGAATTGAAAGGGAAAAGGGTATCCACACTTTGTTTTATTATGATCATTATTGTATTTTTTTTTTTTTTTTGCATAAAGATAAGCAATAATTTTAAACTTCAGCTTGAGACATGGCATTGTCAAACTGCCATTGTCATAATTTGCGAACCCTTGAGGCAAACGTTTCTCTATATTTCATTATAGTATTTCACTGCATTAAACTTCATGTATCCATTTTTCAGTTCTTGAGAAATATTAATAATAATTAATATCGGTATCATTGTACATGTAAACGCTTTTCTTATCACAATTCACTAAATGGCTTTAGTTTACAGTAATTTGTTATTTTATTTGCTTTTGTTGTATTTTTTTTTATTATTGTTTTCTTGCTTGTTATACATATGTTGCTATGTACATATGAAATACCCATTACATTGGAAGTATAAAGTGTTTAAAAGATAATAAATATCTGTACAGCAAATTTTGTGCGTGAATTCTTTTGTTTCTGTTAGTACTTATGTATAATTAAAATAGCATATGTTTGGATTTTGACTTGCAACCCACCAACCTGCTCTCTCTCTCTCTCTCTGTCTCTCTCTCTCTCTCTCTCTCTCTCTCTCTCTCTCTCTCTCTCTCTCTCTCTCTCTCTCTCACTCACACACACACACTTGGTAATACCAGTGACAATGAACGCTTGACCAATTTTCATAAAGAACTGAGTGATGAATTAAAGCAAGAGGTAGACATTGATGATGGTTGTATTGGTAGTAAGACATGGGATTGGGGTTGGGTTGGTTTTAACGTCCAACAGCAGCACTATATAGGCTATATTGTGGACGGACCCCAAGACGGACGTCTTGACAATTCTATGTGCTGCCACACACGAGACATGGCAGGGATACCATGACTCCTGTCTCAGCCGGTCACAGGGGTCGTGCATAATATTCAATAGTACTTTAGTAGTAGTGGTTGTATCATAAACTGTAGGAGAAACAATACATGTACATGTAGTAGCAACTGATTTGGTTTCTAAACCATCAAGAGAGCTAGACTATATCATGGACGAGTTCTAAGGCAATTTCTGATGACATGGACAGTACCAGGAGCCTCTCTCAACCCGTCACATTTTACTGATTTGGACACGATAATTTTTGGCTGTTTCCAACAGCAGACTCCTGATTGATAAACCAACTCTCTACCAAATGTGGTAGTAGGAGTAGGAGAAGTTGAGTTCGTTTAACGTCCATAACACCTGCACGATATCGGCTATATTATGGATGGGCCCCAAGACTGACGTCTGAAGTTTATGTGCTGCAACACATGAGACGGCGCGGGGATACCATGACTCCTGTCTCAGTCGTTCACATTAAACTGACACTGACCCAATTAGTAGGGGGCGAAATCGCCAGGGCTCGAACCACAGACCTTTAGCGTCAAAAGCCGATGTTCTACCACATGGTCACCGCGCCCTCCTGTCTCAGTAGTAGTAGTAGTAGTAGTAGTAGTAGTAGCAGCAGCAGCAGCAGCAGCAGCAGCAGCAGCAGGCGGAGGAGGCGGCGGGGGGGG